>OX352313.1:14571621-14869121 GCA_947086415.1 Pammene aurita
GCACCATCTCTCTCGCTATACCAGAATCACGTAAGAGATTCGGATAGGAGGTGCAAGCACGTACTGCGCATGCCCTTAGAGTATGGTCAACGGCGCCTAGCCGTTTCAAATTCAGAGATTGCATATACATGAGAAAATTTGTCAAGTTCCGCCGTGACCGGGTGGTCTAGTGGTCAGGACGTCAGCCGCGAAAGCTGAAGACGCCAGTTCGAATCTGGCCTCGGACACCGGAGGGTTTGGTCACTTTTTCTGAAGTATATGACATCTATTTTCAGTTTATATATAGTAGTGTAACTACTTAAAAAATTGCAAATCAAAAAATATTGAACAAAAATATTTGATTTGCTTCAAGATTCATAGATGGCAGCACCATCTCTCTCGCTATACCAGAATCACGTAAGAGATTCGGATAGGAGGTGCAAGCACGTACTGCGCATGCCCTTAGAGTATGGTCAACGGCGCCTAGCCGTTTCAAATTCAGAGATTGCATATACATGAGAAAATTTGTCAAGTTCCGCCGTGACCGGGTGGTCTAGTGGTCAGGACGTCAGCCGCGAAAGCTGAAGACGCCAGTTCGAATCTGGCCTCGGACACCGGAGGGTTTGGTCACTTTTTCTGAAGTATATGACATCTATTTTCAGTTTATATATAGTAGTGTAACTACTTAAAAAATTGCAAATCAAAAAATATTGAACAAAAATATTTGATTTGCTTCAAGATTCATAGATGGCAGCACCATCTCTCTCGCTATACCAGAATCACGTAAGAGATTCGGATAGGAGGTGCAAGCACGTACTGCGCATGCCCTTAGAGTATGGTCAACGGCGCCTAGCCGTTTCAAATTCAGAGATTGCATATACATGAGAAAATTTGTCAAGTTCCGCCGTGACCGGGTGGTCTAGTGGTCAGGACGTCAGCCGCGAAAGCTGAAGACGCCAGTTCGAATCTGGCCTCGGACACCGGAGGGTTTGGTCACTTTTTCTGAAGTATATGACATCTATTTTCAGTTTATATATAGTAGTGTAACTACTTAAAAAATTGCAAATCAAAAAATATTGAACAAAAATATTTGATTTGCTTCAAGATTCATAGATGGCAGCACCATCTCTCTCGCTATACCAGAATCACGTAAGAGATTCGGATAGGAGGTGCAAGCACGTACTGCGCATGCCCTTAGAGTATGGTCAACGGCGCCTAGCCGTTTCAAATTCAGAGATTGCATATACATGAGAAAATTTGTCAAGTTCCGCCGTGACCGGGTGGTCTAGTGGTCAGGACGTCAGCCGCGAAAGCTGAAGACGCCAGTTCGAATCTGGCCTCGGACACCGGAGGGTTTGGTCACTTTTTCTGAAGTATATGACATCTATTTTCAGTTTATATATAGTAGTGTAACTACTTAAAAAATTGCAAATCAAAAAATATTGAACAAAAATATTTGATTTGCTTCAAGATTCATAGATGGCAGCACCATCTCTCTCGCTATACCAGAATCACGTAAGAGATTCGGATAGGAGGTGCAAGCACGTACTGCGCATGCCCTTAGAGTATGGTCAACGGCGCCTAGCCGTTTCAAATTCAGAGATTGCATATACATGAGAAAATTTGTCAAGTTCCGCCGTGACCGGGTGGTCTAGTGGTCAGGACGTCAGCCGCGAAAGCTGAAGACGCCAGTTCGAATCTGGCCTCGGACACCGGAGGGTTTGGTCACTTTTTCTGAAGTATATGACATCTATTTTCAGTTTATATATAGTAGTGTAACTACTTAAAAAATTGCAAATCAAAAAATATTGAACAAAAATATTTGATTTGCTTCAAGATTCATAGATGGCAGCACCATCTCTCTCGCTATACCAGAATCACGTAAGAGATTCGGATAGGAGGTGCAAGCACGTACTGCGCATGCCCTTAGAGTATGGTCAACGGCGCCTAGCCGTTTCAAATTCAGAGATTGCATATACATGAGAAAATTTGTCAAGTTCCGCCGTGACCGGGTGGTCTAGTGGTCAGGACGTCAGCCGCGAAAGCTGAAGACGCCAGTTCGAATCTGGCCTCGGACACCGGAGGGTTTGGTCACTTTTTCTGAAGTATATGACATCTATTTTCAGTTTATATATAGTAGTGTAACTACTTAAAAAATTGCAAATCAAAAAATATTGAACAAAAATATTTGATTTGCTTCAAGATTCATAGATGGCAGCACCATCTCTCTCGCTATACCAGAATCACGTAAGAGATTCGGATAGGAGGTGCAAGCACGTACTGCGCATGCCCTTAGAGTATGGTCAACGGCGCCTAGCCGTTTCAAATTCAGAGATTGCATATACATGAGAAAATTTGTCAAGTTCCGCCGTGACCGGGTGGTCTAGTGGTCAGGACGTCAGCCGCGAAAGCTGAAGACGCCAGTTCGAATCTGGCCTCGGACACCGGAGGGTTTGGTCACTTTTTCTGAAGTATATGACATCTATTTTCAGTTTATATATAGTAGTGTAACTACTTAAAAAATTGCAAATCAAAAAATATTGAACAAAAATATTTGATTTGCTTCAAGATTCATAGATGGCAGCACCATCTCTCTCGCTATACCAGAATCACGTAAGAGATTCGGATAGGAGGTGCAAGCACGTACTGCGCATGCCCTTAGAGTATGGTCAACGGCGCCTAGCCGTTTCAAATTCAGAGATTGCATATACATGAGAAAATTTGTCAAGTTCCGCCGTGACCGGGTGGTCTAGTGGTCAGGACGTCAGCCGCGAAAGCTGAAGACGCCAGTTCGAATCTGGCCTCGGACACCGGAGGGTTTGGTCACTTTTTCTGAAGTATATGACATCTATTTTCAGTTTATATATAGTAGTGTAACTACTTAAAAAATTGCAAATCAAAAAATATTGAACAAAAATATTTGATTTGCTTCAAGATTCATAGATGGCAGCACCATCTCTCTCGCTATACCAGAATCACGTAAGAGATTCGGATAGGAGGTGCAAGCACGTACTGCGCATGCCCTTAGAGTATGGTCAACGGCGCCTAGCCGTTTCAAATTCAGAGATTGCATATACATGAGAAAATTTGTCAAGTTCCGCCGTGACCGGGTGGTCTAGTGGTCAGGACGTCAGCCGCGAAAGCTGAAGACGCCAGTTCGAATCTGGCCTCGGACACCGGAGGGTTTGGTCACTTTTTCTGAAGTATATGACATCTATTTTCAGTTTATATATAGTAGTGTAACTACTTAAAAAATTGCAAATCAAAAAATATTGAACAAAAATATTTGATTTGCTTCAAGATTCATAGATGGCAGCACCATCTCTCTCGCTATACCAGAATCACGTAAGAGATTCGGATAGGAGGTGCAAGCACGTACTGCGCATGCCCTTAGAGTATGGTCAACGGCGCCTAGCCGTTTCAAATTCAGAGATTGCATATACATGAGAAAATTTGTCAAGTTCCGCCGTGACCGGGTGGTCTAGTGGTCAGGACGTCAGCCGCGAAAGCTGAAGACGCCAGTTCGAATCTGGCCTCGGACACCGGAGGGTTTGGTCACTTTTTCTGAAGTATATGACATCTATTTTCAGTTTATATATAGTAGTGTAACTACTTAAAAAATTGCAAATCAAAAAATATTGAACAAAAATATTTGATTTGCTTCAAGATTCATGGATCGGAAAAGTTAAATCGTTTATGTATTTGCGAAACTCCCTCTATGTAAAAGTCTAAGACCTTAAGTCTGAACTGTTTTTCATCTTCTGAGCGCAAGTTCAAGTTTTGTAAGGAGGCAGTAACCTGTGCTCCCATATACATGGACTCTAATTGTAAAAACAGTCTTGGATTCTTGAACTGAACATCTTGAATGTTATTTGCTTGCAGATGGCTCATTTGCATATAATTTGATAGGATACTTCTTACTAGTGCTTCCACGTTTTTTTTCATTTGATGTATTTGGATTTTTTCTGACTGCATCAATTTATTGAGATTATTAAAGCTAGGAAGAATGAAGTTCAGGAATTGCAAGTACAATTTTGTGAAGGGGTTGTTCAATCCTTCTAATATTTCTCCTGGAGCAGTTAGACGCTCATTGCTTGCAGCATCAATGAAGTAAAGCTTTAATGCTTCATACTGCTCTAAAATTCTTGATATTGCTGCATGCAAAGACAGCCACCTTGTCTGGCATGGGTGTAAGATTTTGTGCGGTTTTAGCTCTAAAAATTGTTGAAACTCATGAAATTCTTTAATTCTTTTTGGGCTTGTTTGAATGTAGTTATATATGTTTCTAACTAAGTCTTCGACATATCTAGGTAATTTTTCCCCAGCATAAGAGGCACAAAGTGCAAAGGAGTGGCATATACATTTCATTGTAAACAAATTAGGTAAATCCTTTTTCAACAATTCATTTACAGAATGATTTGCGCCCATCATCACATTCGCGCCGTCTGCGGCATAGCCAATTAAATGTTTTTTCCATGGTATATTGCACTTTTCTAAACTTTGAACTATTGCCCTGTGAATTCCGATCGCGGTAGCATCTTCTACGGATACTAAGTCAAAAAAAGCATCTGTAACACGGCTATTTTTCATAATCCTGACACTTATTGCCAAACTTTTTACTGTACCACAGTCAGTAGATTCGTCTACAATTATTGAAAAATACTCATTTCGCATTAGTGTACATAGTTCTTCTTTTTCAGTAACTCCTAGTACATTTTTAATAATTGCTGTAGCCTTTGTACGGCCTAACGTAATGCCTTTAGCAATTTCGGAGTCTGGACAAACAGCTCTTATTAAATCTGGGAGGTGTTCAGCAGCCACAAACGCAATGTTATGCTCTGCAATGTAGGAGCTAAGTCTTATTTCAGCTTCTTTTATTTGGGTGGCAAGATTATTTTCTTTTGATACTGATGGCAATACTTCTGCTATCTTTTTTTGCCCCTTAACAGCTGTTTGCTTGGACATATGTTTAGAAGTATTTTTATGTTTTACTAAATCAAACTTTCCACCATTGCCAATACCTATATCACAACCACAAACCTTACAAAATGCAAAGCCTTCACCTTTATTGCTTTTTGACAGCCAACTTTTAAACTCATCTAACTCCATCCACTCATGTTTAAATTTTTGACTGTATTTGGGTTTTTTGGCGCTGCTCATTTTGCCAATTTATTTAGATATTAGTTTTAAAAAACCCACCCACATGCATAGCATTGAAACCACCACAGGATTAAAGGTTAGTAATTGGTATGTATAAGTATATAGTTAATCTTTGTATTTAGGGCTGGAATAAAACAAAAATAAAATGCAATGACAATACAAGTTCAATGTTAATATTCAAATTAAAGTTAATTGTATTGATTAGGGTTTGATTTAAGCTGATTACAGTGACATATTGTTAGGACAAGTAGTAATGCCATTATTACATGTAACTAATAACAAAACTTATTATGAAAATACATAGGAAGACAAAACTTATTAGTAATAAGTTTTGTCTTCCTATGTATTTTCATAATAAGTTTTGTGCATCATACATTCCACGGATGAATTAGTAACGCTCAGTGCAAATAACTAAATGTTTACATATGCTAAGAGATTAACAAAAATCCAAAAATAGCGTGTCCTATATCAATGAGTAACATGATATATAAGGATATTATAAAAATCACTTCCATTCCAACCAACAACTAGAAATCATTATTTCCAAACAAATACATCAGCCAGCAGTCACACCAAGAGAAAATGCTTTCCACTTACCTATCACTGTCGTATTTAGTCTACAAACACTGAAAATTCTGGAAATGAATTCAACTTCTGAACTTTCGACTTCTGTTGACTTGATTCGCTCGACACTCATCGCATCTCATTCTCCTTTTGAAGTGAAAAAAATATTTTGGAAATGTTGGCAGCAATGACACTTGGCGCTCATTTTGACAGTGACGTGACAGGTGACAGCAGCACGTATACAGTCGAGGAAACAGTTTGACATACTTCTAACATTTGCCGTGTTAGGCATGTCACTCATAATTGGTCGTCTTCAACTTCAGGAATATAATAACCCGACAAATTTCACAAGTAAGTATGTCAAACTGCTAAACATTCCGTTTCTTCGACTGATGAAAACGACGCTGCCACAGATTAGGCAATAACCACTAACAGACACGTTTTTGAATAGACGAAATTTGGTTTTGTATATTTAGTTTAGCTTGGCATTATCCATATGATTAAAAAAGCAGGTAGATTTCCGGAATTGTTAAAAATAAGTCAGTAGATCAGTAGATAGCTCTAAAATCAGGTAGATCTACTGCTTTATCAGTAGATCTGGCATCACTGGTGCCCGCGGCGCTTCCTGGGCGACGTGGTGTATGCGTTAAACTTCGGCGCTGGCGTCGCGAGCCCTCATTGGTCGTCTAGTATCCCTGCGGTTGGCACAGGGCACTTCAGTGTTGCGAGCGCAAACAATACGCTTTGTTCGTGTCCTAACGATAACAATGATACTACGCCTGTGCCGAAACTGGATGCATCCTGTATTGGCGGATGGTACTATGCATGGTACCCCTTCATCTACATATTGATCGTCGTATTGATATTACAGGTAAATACCACACTTATTGAATTAATTATTTCCTGTTTATAACAAAACAATTTATTTTATTAATTTGTTTAACAATGCAGCACAACACTGTTTTTGATAAGCTCTCATCGCATGCTTATATTAAGACCCGAGCAAGATAAAGATTCTAAAGGAAATCCATAGGAAATCGTCAATTTTTGTTAGGTGATCTGGCCCAGATTATTTAGAACCGTTTAGGAATGGTTCTTACCTTTAAAGAATCGTCATAATTTCTAGATCAGGATGGCGGTAAAAATATTGCGAAATCTAATGGGAAAATTGAAAAATCATGCATTTAAAACTTGAATCTGACAAGGACAATATTTGAAAGCGTGCTTGCATATGATTTATATATTAATGTAAAAAAGTACCAATTTTTTAAAGATAATGTACAAAAGCGGACTTGAAAACAAAACGGGAACCATGATGAAATAATAAAAAGTCATATTTTGGTCGTATTTATATTTCCTGTATTTCGGTAAACAAAGACTGCTGTCAAACCATCGTTGATACTATTAACTGAACATTCCTAACACCTATTGCGAAGGGATAAGGTTTACCACCGTTAAGTGCGATAGCACTAGTATCTGACATTACAAAATTGAAAAAAAGATGCGTTTCGTTATCGAAGGAGCATGATATTATGCCATTATGAAACCCACTTTTAATATTCAAACTCCGATCAAAAATGCAACGATACGCATTTTCAATCTTTAGGCGTTTTAATACAGTCGATTTCTAATTTAAACTTCCGTATTCGTAGGCTTAGATTCTATTTTAATATTACAATGTTCTAACTTACCGAACAGTATCAAAACGCAGATTATGTAACGGTATACATTGATAGTGTCAAACCAAAAACAATCCCGTTTCAGGCCAGGGTGAAGTTAAACTTTATGTCAATGCCATAAGGACGTTAACGACTTGTCTTGCTGTATTTTAATCGCGGAGAAATCAACATAATGTTTATTTATTTAGTATTTCTAATTCCCGTTTCATTTTTTTGCAATATTTTGTCTCCTTTAGTAATAAAATGAGTATTTATTTTACATTGCAGTACAAACTGTATACGGTTTATATCAGGTGGCCCAGAATTGACGATCTCCTTTGAACTTCTAGCGGGTAAAAACTTTGCTCCCTTCCCTTGTTATAAAAATGTGAAATATTGTTTTCACCTCAGCAGCTCGAACAAGCCTACTTCCCTGCGAATACAGTGACGAAAGTCGCACTTTCGTCACTCCTTGGAGTGAGACAAAGTAGTTTTTTTAATTTAGTGAAGGCTATGAACTGCCAGTTCATATTTCGGGGTCTATTACAAATTCGAAATACATATTTTTAACCTTTAATATGTTCTCACTACTGAGGTGAAAAGTTGTATGTGTCACACGAGAGCAAAGTTATTATACATCTCGTGTTTTTGAGTCCCTCGCTTCGCTCGTGATTCAATTATAGGATCTTTCGCTTACTCGGGACTCAAAATCAACACTCGCAAGAAAAACCAACTTTCCTCTCTTGTTGCACAAATAACTAAACTCTACACATACGCGCAACGCAAACCATCATGCGCGAACGTGGACTGGATTGACACGTTTTCGTAACTTTACCTCCGATTTTTGGCAGTTATTTGTCTCATCTTATCCACCACGAAGAGAGCGAGAACTGTACTTTGCTTCTACATTATCAAACACTAACCAACTTTCATTTTGATGATTTTAATTCCTCAGGAAAGTATGTGGATATATCTACAAAGACGGCGGTACTTTAAGCGTGTGGAATCCTACGTGACGTGGGCTGCCATCTTGCTAGCGTCGGCCGTGCCGCTGGCGCTGGGCTGTGCGCCGGCGCCCTGGCCCGCGACGTGGCAGCGCCACCTCGCCTGCGCCGCACTGCTGCTGGTGTGGCTGCGGCCCTTGTTCCTGCTGTCTCGGTTCTCCGGCTGGGGGCACTACCTGCTCATGTTTCAGACTGTCGCAATCAACATCTCTAAGGTAAGTTGTACAGATCCATTTTCATCCTTTTTCTTAATTTTTAGTGTTTTTAAAGACTCAGTTCATAATCATATATTTTAGTTTGATAACAATCAGATTTTGTTATTACAACTTAAGCCACATTACTACAATATAACAAATTCATATGTCGTATACTTTTCAGATTTTCGTGATGTTCATATGTTTGGTGATTGGATTTGCACTGTGTTTCATGATTCAATACCAACTGGAACCCCCTTTCGACAATCCCGGCGTTGCGATAATCAAAACTCTGGTCATGCTGTCATCCGAGTTCGAGTACGAAGATCTGTTCGGCGAGGACCATGCGGCGCAGATTGATGCAAATCTAGCAACATCCGTGATTGTCCGAGTGTTGTTCGTGGTGTTTGTTATATTTATGGCCACGGTGTTAATGAACCTGATGATAGGTGTCGCCGTCAGCGATATTCATGAACTGACCGCAGTATATAGGGGCTATCAAAGCCCTGGAGATGCAAGTGGAGTTACTAAACAATTTAGAAGGCGCCGAGAACACATTCGTAACGAAGGTGTTTGGAAAGTTATTATATCTTCGATATCATTACTATATTATGTCATATGCACCATCCTCGTCCTTAAAATGGGATGTACTCGTACATTCTTTCGGTTCTATTTATGAAGTAAAGTTGCCTTTAGCACTACATAATGCACTACTCAAAAATGCAAAACAGGAAATACAATTCGAATGTTTAGAAACGTATATCTATGAAATAGACACACCAATTGCTCCGCCTAAGCCATTAGAAGAAAGGATTATGTCGATAGAAAACAATATAATAACGATAATACAGTCAGATAAGAAAAGTAGACATTCTATCGATGATTTAAAGAAGGATGTTCGGAAGATGTTAGACATTGTAAGTATGGTGACGAGTAGCATGAAGATGGCGCACAAGACCAAGGTAGTGTCTTCAAAATTAGTGTCCCGGAAGCGAAAAAGGATGCAAAAGTAAGATAAACGTCCCAGTGCTCCACTCATTTAAATCCAATAGTTGACACCCTTGCTCTCACCTTTAGTGCTAATGACTTTTAAGTTTAAAGATGACATTTACCTAATGGGACAGTGACAAACACTCGGCCGCCTACCTTAATAAATACCTAATTACAATAAAATCCAAACTTACCACGATAGCTAGGTAAGGTTGTCTGGTAGAGATTGCTTAATAGCGATAAGACCGCCTGTCTATTTCCCCATTCTGTTTGTTTTTTGTACTTCTTTTTCTATGTGTGGTACAATAATAGTAGTTTATGTAACTGTTACGTAATAAGGGTCCTTAAAACATGAGTGTGGTTTTATGAAACGAGCCGCAGGTGAGTTTCATAATAGATCACACGAGTGTTTTAAGGCCTAATTACGTACAGTTACATACACTGCTTTATCTACACTCATATTATTTATCCTAAATGCCGTATTCCAAAACCATAGAATGGCCGCCATTTTTTTTTTTTTTAATACTACGACGGTGACAAACAAGCGTACGGCCCACCTGATGGTAAGCAGTTACCGTAGCCTATGGACGCCTGCAACACCAGAGGATTCACATGCGCGTTGCCTCCCCTTTAGATACCTATTCACTCCTTATTTGAAGAACCTCATACTGTAGCCCGCTGGGAAAACCTCGGCAGGGAGTTCATTCCACAGCCGCAGCGTTCGTGGGAGGAAATTCCTCTTGAACCGTACTGTGCGCGACCCTTTGGGCTCCAGGGTGTGAGGATGAACACCCTGCCGGCGGCGAGCGGTGCGGTGATAAAAAGCTGCCGTGGGCATCATATCAAACAGTTCTTCGGAGCACAACCCATTGTACAAGCGATAGAATACACATAAGGAGGCAAAGTCTCTCCTTAGACTCAAAGGTTTAATATCACTCGTGAGTTTGGGATCGTCGACGATCCGCACAGCGCGCCTTTGTACCGAGTCAAAGGGCCCAAGCTGGTATCCAGGTGCTCCCGCCCAAAGGTGACAACAGTACTCCATGTGGGGTCTGACTTGCGACTTGTATAGAAGCAGTGTCTGCCCCGGAGTGAAGTATCTCCTCGCTCTGTTGAGCACACCGAGCTTTTTGGATACCAGCTTGGCCTTTCCTTTAAGGTGAGCGTGTCGGCGGCCGCGCGGGCGCGTGCAGGTGTACATTATGTTATCAAAACTCATACTCATAACACATCAATAGTTGAGCATGTAAAGTTAAAATTACGTTACTGCCACACATAAAAAGCTTATCATATTAAAATCGGTTGTGGTAATGCTAGCCATTGCCTACCGTTTTTGAACACGTTTTAGAGGACTTACAATGTGAGTGTAGATAAAGAATATTGTAGGTCGACATTACTTATCTATGTAAAATGTTGAAGCAAATTAATAGTACATTACTTACCTAGGGCTGTAAAAAAAAGAAAGCCCGAAATCGCAGGTATTTGGGACCCGAGCCGCAGGCGAGGGTTGTAAATATGCGATAGAGGGCTTTCATTTTTACTGCCCGTGGTGAGTACAAAATTTTACGTCCCCACCTGGCCATAATGCGAGTTTTACCGTAAGCGTAGCGAGCGGTAAAACTCACATTATGGCCAGGTGTGACGTAAAAAGAACTTAAATAAACTATGTTAATAAACAAATGAAGAGGAAGAAAAAAAAGTATTTTAATTATTTATTGTAACCTCTTGTACCCTCCCGCTCAAAACCCTTAATAAATTAAACGTATGGAGCGTGGCTTTAACATGGCTAGTAGATCGTCTTCGCGGTAGGACCTATTGAAGTGAGTTGTGCATAGAACCCAAATTCTTTTAATTTAAGACTGGCTAAATTCTTGAACTTCCTACTTAAAATTACAATTTCAATAGCTTAATTTTACAGACGAGTTACTAACGAAAGTTTACTTTTTGTGTGGTTTCTAAGAAAAGTAAGCAGAGGAATTACAAGTTTATTATAAAATAGTTGATTTTACAGATTGTACTGTAGAATATTGGCTTAACGTGGTTTACCACGTACCAGATAGTTAGAAGTCTTATAAAATAGTATTTATTAAAAAAATAATATAATCTACCGTTACCAAACAGGCGATCGGATAGATAAAGGAACATAGCAACAAAGATCCTTTTAGTCTGCATAAATATTTGCCTTACTAGACCCCATATCTAACTAGCTAGCTAAAAGGGAAAGGTATTTCTTTTGGGTAAAATTATTTTTTTGCAATACTATGATGCAGACACCTTCTCATTGCTATGCACGGCACGGATGATGAATGATCACACTACTCTAAATAATACCTACTTAGATAGATACCTACTTCTTATTTTTAGTAGGTATTTCTATAGAAGAAAGCACAGCAAATTACTCATTTGCTAAGTAACTTTTCTGATTGATTATGTATGAACACCCAAAATGTATCCCCAATTCTTACATTTGATTAATGAATGAGCAGGCTGGAAATCGTTTCAATAACTTCATTTGATCCTAAATGCGTGTAATCCGAGTTTGCCCAATCCCAGGCGGTATGTGTTAGATTAAAGGTGAAAAAGGATAAAACAAATTAATATTTTAATATCATGATTTATTGCAAAATGAAAAAGGTACTGATTCTACCGCCGGTTCGGAAAAGGGGCCTCTGTCTCAAGAAGAACCGGCAAGAAACTTGGCGAGGTATATTCTTTTCAATACATATCACAATAATACACGTACATTACACGTATAATTATTACTTCTCAATCACAAGACTACAAGTGTCCCAAAATTATACAATATATTATAAGTTAATTATAACACAAGTTTATTATCATTGATTAAACTTTTTAATTATTTAAATAAGAACTCCAAAAATTGTTATTTGTAAACTTCAGTTAAATTACACAATTATTAATAAGTGATCAAAATCAATAAGTAATAAGCAATAAGACAAAAAGTCATAGTAATTCACAAAATATAAACTAAATAATAAGGTTATTTAACTGGCAGAGTTTGGACACCACCTTCTGTTCAGGAGTGCGATTTTTGAATCTCACCAAGTGACTAATTCTCACCGATGTGAGTGATTTACTTTCGGAAATCACTCACATCGGTGAGAATTAGTCACTTGGTGAGATTCAAAAATCGCACTCCAGGTCAATGATTATTCACTACGTCTACTCTCATCTACCATATAATTTCCAAATTTGTCCAATGAGTGGTGAATATATTTAGGAACCAAGGAAAATATCATTATTTACTCAGGTCAGTCATGATAATACTTCTTTATACTTTAGCGAATAAACTACATAGGTACTAGAATATTACCTTAATAGAAGACGGAGAGCTGGCCACGTCATATATGACACAATAATGAGAGCAACGAAACCCCTCTAGTCAGTTTGCTATACTATGCTTATTTCTAGATCCGGACATCTGGCAACTGTAAAGTGGTAGAGGTCAAAGAATACAAATAACTTGACGAAAACAAATCCTAGAGTTCTGGGTTATTGCTATATTGTTGGAAATTATGTAATTGATTAGATTTTATCATATCCAGAAGTTTCTGTTGGGGGAAAGTAGTGCCAAATAATGTATAATGCATTTTTTAGTTAGTCGCCTACTGTTTTGGTTGCCGCAATAATAGACAATTGTTTTTAATCTAATGTTAAAATTAAAATATAGGCCCTGTCCTCTATAAATGACACAACATTGGCAGTTTTTACCTATTTTAGTATTACTTTTTTCCAATTTAAAAACTTTATTGGTCTGTCACTCTAACCTCCACCCATTAAAAGCTGCCAGATGCCCGGATCTAGCAATAAGGATGGTAAAGCAGTCTAACTAGACATGTTTCATTGCTCTCATTATTGTGTCATATCTGACGTGGCCAGCTCTTAGACCATAACATGTGTTGTGCATAACTTTTGGCAGCAAAATAACTGCGATATGTTTGCTCTTTTTACAGTTATTTGGTTGTAGCTCAAAAACGGTAGGTTGGTCGGAATAAGTCAATACATTCAATGTTAAAGAGGGTTAGATTCGGCTGTCTTTGTTGGGGGTAGAGAGGCCAGATTTAAAGTTGGCTTTATGAGGAATTTAGAGAATATATCGTGGCGGATTTTGTCCAAGGAGGTATCATTGGCCTTAGGTGAATATAGGGCTGCCACTGCCAGGAATGCCTCCTGAAATGAGGTTCTTCAAGATTAACACAGGAGCAAAAACGTCCCAAAAATAATGCACACCTCCTGCTGGGGTTGGGCAAACTCGGATAACATGAATTTATAGGACTATAAGAAGATATTACAACGATTGTCAGTATGCTGGAAATTAATTCTTCGAAAAAGTCTAACTTGATTGGCCTAACCGGTATTTGAAGAATCTTCATTTTGTCTAGTCTTATTGACTGCTTCTATTTCTGCGGTTCTAAATAAGTATTTATCGTAGCACGTTTCTCCTGTATATAACTAACTTCTTTTTTTATTGTTGGCATCTCGAGGTGCACTTTTTGTTTTAACTCTTGAACAAAATATTTAATTGCACCTGGGTTTAATTCGGGCTCCCATTTACAAGCGGAATCTTCAGGCAAGTTATCTGTACGATTTTCGGTCTTGGTATTAAAAATTAGGGAGGCGGGGTCCGACCAAAACTGTTTCCCGACTGTTCTTGTCAGCTTCTTATACATCCAAACTTTATAGGATTTTCCTGGACACGGCAGAGTTAGCGTAAGATCACACCGAAAATTGAAGCATTTTATCAAAGATGAGTTCACGTCCCGCAGCTCCGTACCGGAATACCAGTACTGTATTTTAAAAACTAAGTCACTGTTAGGGATCATAATATATTCGCCAGCACAGCTGATGAATGGTCCCCTCCACCGAAGCACGGCGCCGCGTGATGTAGTGCTTAACAATGTGAGTTGCTCAGGACGCGAAGGTTTCAAGACGGATAAATGTGTAATGTTGAATATTTGATTAGTGCAACTAATTTGATTGCATGACTGTAATAATAAAGAAAACAATTTAATTTTTTTTTCTTCGTCGTCATAATCGTAGACGCAGAATTTGTTTTTTCTGGGTGATGCGTGCGTTTTACACATCTGGGTTAAAATTCCGTCTTTTACATAGGCCAGAGCAAAATTTACTCGGTTGCTTGTCGCAGTCCATGTGCAGTTGAGGTGTTCGCCGTTATACGACACGCAACGGAAGTCCATCACGTCAACAGGCAGAGTTCCTACTTGAATATCGGTCCCTTCAAATCTGTTCGGGTCACTATGACAGCTATAGCGTGAGTTTTCGTCTATAAAAGTCCCTCTTAATATGTTTGACTGTGGTTTCGTTGATCCTTTGTCCTTCACAATAGTCATGTTCATACGTAGGTATTAATAAGTGAGAAAATATACGCAGGCGAGTTGCGTAAGGCCCGGAACAAATAATCTCTAAGGGATCGCCATATTTAATTCCATACTGACGTCGGCCGTCTATAGTCCCAAAATAGCGAATATTCGGAGACGTGACTTCTAGCCGCGGTCGAACAATGAAATACGCTGTGATGTTATCTGACAGTTTTCCATTATTGCAGCGAAAACCAGGTTCTCGCGATAATTTGTTTTTCACAACCCTCACCTTGACCGTCGTTTCATTAAAATAATCTCTTGTTATATCTTCTTTGTCCTCTCCAAAACTAATGAGTTCAACTTGCGGACCGACGCAATAAACTTCAATTATACAGTTAGGTGCATAACTGAGTCAAAATTAGTACCTTAGTAAAATGTAAATAATTTGATAACAATCAAAGTTACATAAAAGTTCTAAACGTAAAATATTAATCCTTGGGTACCGCTACAAAACTGCTTCACAAATTATTTTCTTCCGACTTATACATTTTTCTCAATTTCATACCGAAAACTGTGAAATTTCACCTAATTTATTTTTCCCATTATTTCATTTTTTCTTAGGCATTCCCAATTCAGTAACTCATTTAAAGTAAGGAATTCCACGACCATTATTTTAGTTATCAAACACTTAAATCAGGCTTATTTTTGTAATTAGTTACTGGCAATGTATTGTCAGGTGCAAAACTGAGTCAAGGCCGAACAACTTTCTCGTTAGTTAATTTTTGTAGCGGACTTCATTCTGAGATAACCATAAAAATACGTGAGTGATATAAAAGTCATACACCTCATTTTAAAGAGCATATAATGTACTATTTCAACTAATTGTCTTACCTGGTTGTGTAAAAGAAAAATATCAATATCGGGTTAAATAAAAAAAATGTAGTTTAACGGTTTTTGGTTCAAAATCATGGACGAATAAAAAAATCAAGATTGTGAATGCAATGAATCGAAATTGGCTTTCATATTTCATAGCTGACACCGAGACGAACAAATATAACCTGAAAGTTTTTATTTTTTTCATAATTGATAAGACTTATCTTCATTTAACGATGTCGGTGCAAAACTGAGTCAGTACCAAATATTATCTAATAGAGAAAATGTTTATTTTTATCTACAATAACATAATAGGTCAGTAAGTTTATTAGCGTTGTTACCAATTAATAATAAAATAGTAACTTAATAACTAGCCTCTTCTGAAATAATGAAACAAACATGTCAAAGTGATGCACATTGGTTCAGTTATGCACCTAACTGTATCTCCGTATGATAGAAAATACAGTTGCGTGCGTCGATCACTACTGTACTGCGGCGTTAAAGTTTCGTTGTTTAATTGAACATACATGACAGGTATCGCTCTGATGAGCGTACTACTGTTGTAGCCTGTGTTGAGGTCCGTACAGACATACTCCGACATCGGGACTTGGATCCTACCGTCCCACTTTACTGTAGTGTTATTTTGGCCTTCTGTAGTTAACAGCTGTTCGTCTTTCCCTATAACGAGTCTGGCAGTGTCTGGACCGAAGCACGAGACCGTAAAGTAGCTATTATACTGTATAACATAGTTATCGTTGATTTTATCGACGGAGACTTTATCTGGCGATGTGACGGAGAGTGCTGGTGTGACTACAGCAGTCACTGACCGCTTGCAGCCAGTTTTGATATCAGCGCATGCATATGTATATTCTGATAGTGGCAAAACTACTTTTTTTGTAGACCATATAATTCTACTGTTCAATGTATCGTTCGGCATTAATTTCTGGTCGTCTCTCAAAATGGTAAGCGTTTTGGTGTCTGACCCATATGGCCGGCAAGTCACTTTCACTGAGGTCTCATATGCAATAAAAATTGGACCATCGTTTTCTGATGCGTACCTAGTTGTTATATTTACGGACCAAATCTCCTGAATGTGGCAAGGGTGAATACTCGACAGATAGATGTAAGAATTCATAACACTGTTTAGCTTGCACTATGATCGCGTCGGGCCACAGAAAAAGCGCGATGCACAACGCGAGGAGCGGCTTGACGGCACGCATTGCGGAGACGAGGACAAATACAACTAATACAAGTATACTACTTAGGGAGGGGTACCTATGTAATAAACAGTTTGGGATAAACATAATTATCCTTAACCTTAACATGCTAAAAACCTCTAATTATATTAATCAGTACCTAGTGTTTGATATAACGGTGTTATTACTTATTAGGGTTACGTCTAAAAAAGAATATTTGAGTGTTTTCCTAAACGCAGAACTTTTTTTAAATATAGATATTTACTTTTTTAATATCAAAAATGAATTCTGCATATCTGTTTCATATGGAAATTATACCACACAACCCCTAACGGCTTTAACCAGAGAGTAATAACATATTGCACGGGACCCCTGATTTTAACGTGAAGGTCCAAAAATTTTACGGACCTCCAATACTAAAAACTATTCATCGTAGGGCACTCTATCCATGCTCAAAAATTCACATCTTTTTCTCGATGCGCACAATTTTTTTCACTTTTGTACTGAGTATACTTTTGTATAAACTATAAGATACGTCTTATAGTAGACGGAGAGCTAGCCACGTCAGATATGACACAATAATGAGAGCGACGAAACCGCTGTCGTTAGTTTGCTATACTATGCTTATTTCTAGATCCGGACATCTGGCAGCTGTAAAGTGGTGGAGGTCAAAGAATGCAAATAACTCGAAGAAAACAAATCCTAGAGTTCTGGTTTTGATGCAGTATTATGAAAAAATATATAAATAATTAGATCATATAATTGCAAAAAGTTTCTGATGGGGGAAAGTAGTCCAAAACGACGTATAATGTAATTCATAGTTTATCGCCTACTGTTTCTGTTTTCGAAATATTACGAAATGTTTTTTGTTGTAATGTTAAAATATAGGCCCCGTCCTCTATAAATAAGATAACTTCGGACGTTTTTACCTATTTTGGTATTACTTTTTTCCAATTCAAAAACTTTACTGGTCTGTCACTCTGACATCCACCCATTAAAAGCTGCCAGATGTCCGGATCTAGCAATAAGGATAGTATTGCAATCTTACTAGATGGGTTTCATTGCTCTCATTATTGTGTCATATCTGACGTGGCCAGCTCTTAGACCATAGTTTCCGAGTAAAATGGCTGTGCCTTACGGACGGACGGACGGACAGACGGACATGACGGAACTATAAGGGTTCCATTTTGGCTACGGAACCCTAAAAAGCCCCACCCCCTTTCCCCCCTTTTTGAAAATTTTGAAAATAATACTGATAATAGTTAAATAATAAGATTCTGCAGTCGATCGTGAGTCGAATTAGGAAAAAAATATTTTAATCTGGACGCGATCGCACTCGGCCACCCTATTAAATTCTCATGAAATCATGCTGAAAGCGTCTTTTTCACATAATATATATTAAAAATCGGTTGACGTGATAAATAATTATCCTTGAAATACCAACTTTCGTACGTCAGGTATCAAAAATTTGTGACAAAATTTTCCAAAAGATGACGCTGCACCCTGTACGTTCGTTTTCTACTTCGCGGTGTTGTGATTTTTCCTGGATTAATTGGGTCGGGTATTCTCAATATATATAGTTTTCTTACCAGCCCCTGCCCCCATATGAAGAGACTGAATAATTTTGTTTTGTTTAAAAAAATTGTACCTGTTGGTATTTATATTCGTTATTGCATCAAGCTGTATAGTTAGTTGTAAGCGTTTATGTAACGTTCGTACGGAACCCTCGGTGCACGAGTCAGACTCGCACTTGCCCGATTTTTCTTGTCCGTATGCTATAGTTTGAAATTCAAATTATCCCAGTAATGCCGAAAACCTTGACGAAAATAATTGTAATTTAATAAAGTTGCGTTTACATTGGGGTAAACTGAGACGATGTCTTGAGTTACCCCGACGTGTCCCAAGTTTGCTTTTTTTTTACATAGGCAATACCCAAAAGCTTTTTTTTTGCTTTTTTTTTGGTACAGGTACCTGCATTTTCTTCTTTTCAGATGACAAAATCCAAAACAAATAGATTTTGTACCTACCTAAATTGATTAAGCGATAAATGTATGTGAAAGTAATCTTTTCAGCGGATTTTTTGATACACATTTTTGACCCAAGATAGGAGGTAACTTAAAGAATTGCTATAGTCTTCCTTAATGTTTAGCATATAAGATATTTAAGAATTTAAAGAAACATATGTTTTTGATACCAACTAGTTTTCTACCAACGTTGGTGTAGATTGAGGTGAAATACTGCAAATGTCTAATAAATGAGTACCTAAGGTACATTTTTTTTGTAACGTTCTTGTTTTGCCTTTAAATTCAGTTAGAAGTTGTTTAATCTTAAAAAATGGTAAATACCGGTAGTAAATAGGTTTCCGCTATTATAATTTTACCAAATTTTGAAAATGTAAGAAATTTTGACACAGATAATTTCTTGCGATGATTTGACAAGTAGGTACACGATAATTGAAATAGAACGAGTAATCAAACATACATAAATAAATACGAACATATATTATAAATGAAAATGAAATGGAAAATGATTTTTTTCGGTTTTTGGAGTTAATCTCTATAGTTTTTTTTTTCAACCGACTTCAAGATTTTGAAGGAGGAGGTTCTCAATTCGTCGGGATCTTTGTTTTTCCTATTTAAAAAAAATCTATCTTCACCGATTATACGAAGACGGCTGAACCGATTTGGAAAATTATGTTTTTGTTTGAAAGAGTATACGTCACAGTTGGTACCATTGTAACCAGGTCAGGATCTGATTATGGGATCCTAAAGATCGAGGGAACTCTTCAAATATTATAGGCACACCTACAGGTTGTAATTAAAATACTGGTCATCCGTTAAGGGCGTAATTGTTATCGTATTGCGACAAATAAATAAATAGGAAAAAGCTTTTTTGACGCATTTTTTTTGTATGGGACTCGTCGTCCAGCCGGCCAACCCTCCATACAAAACCATTTTATTTTTCGGGTGAAAAATTAAAAAAACAATTATTTTTTTACTTTTTCTTAATTACAAATATTATAATACTTACGCTATTGCTTTTGGAAAGGTGGACGCTAATATGAAGTCGGTTCTTTTTTGTTTAAAATTATTATTTACTTCATTTATTGATTTTTACGACAACAACAGCCTTAAATAAAATGGTTACATAACAGATGGCTAATAACAGTTATCCATAAGTTACATTGTACATAATAAATAATGTAGGTAAGTATTATTGGTAGGAAACAGTACAAAAATGAAGTGTGCAAGTCAAACAAAATACTCATCTCAAGTGAAAAAAAATGAAAAAGTTTATTGGTTACAATATTGTGTACAACAAATAATGGTTGGAATGTCCCAGTAAGTAAAGTTATACTTGTGGCAGGGGATCCCGCTCTTCCTACCAAAGGTACATATCTATCAAGTAAGATGATTGAATTGACCACATAATGAGACGTTATAACTTTATAAACAAGATAGTTTCTACTAGTACCGTGATGAAAGAATTGTAAGCCTGTACACCAATTAAGGTCCAATTTTTCCCTCATTTTGTAGATATGTACCATATTTGTTTCCGAAAGGAAATAAGCCCGCTAAGATCCAGGGAACTCTCTGAACCCACCTCGCGTTAAGTCCAGCTCGCACTTGGCTAACTTGAAAATTATATTAAAACTTGTTATTTTCCTGTTTTAACCGTTAGCCGTCGCCGATAAGAATGTTTGTCTGTCTGCAGAATGCAGATATTAGCTAAGAAAATTAAATTACTTTATAATAAGAATAATTTTATTCGATCAGGACGCTTAGTAATTAATACAAACAATAAACATCAAATCGTTACAGGTACGTTTTAAATATAGCGACACTGAAAAGGTTTCCAATCTGCTTGTAGACGGAGAGCTAGCCACGTCAGATATGACACAATGAGAGCAACGAAACCCCTCAGTCAAACCTAGTCAGTTCGCTATTTCTACATCTGGACATCTGACAGCTGTACAGACAGTACTGGAGGTCAAAGAATGCAAACCACTTTAAGAAAACAAATCCTGGAATTCTGGGTTTGATGCAATATTATGTGAAATTATAAAAATAATTAGATTATATCATTGCCCAAAGTTTCTGTTGGGGGAAAGTACTTAGTGCCAAACGTGTAATTTATAGTTAATTTGTCGCCGACTGCTTTTGGTTCCGTAATAATACCCAATGTTTTTTTTTCTAATATTAAAATATACAATGTGCTTGAACACCTATGTTTGAGCCGTTTACCATGTATAGTATGATGAATTTTATCGACACATCAAACCCCATACAATTTTTTTACTCAACGATTTTTAAACTGCACCCCTTTAAAATTTTATGGCACAACACTCTACCGCCCTTGGTAAATTAACCATTATTTGTCAAAATATCCGTCACACATGTGCAAAAGAGGTGTCTTTCCACAGCTTACAAACTAGGGCATAAATTTCAGTCAACAATGTTGCAGAAAAGTTTCCACAATTAGTCGAAAACTAATTGTAAAAAGAAAAATTGTCTTTTTTCCACCCTTTTTTCCATTTTTTTTTTCAAAAACGAGGTCGTTGACCTGTACTTTTTAGGGTTCCGTAGCCAAATGGCAAAAAACTCTTATGGATTCGTCATGTCTGTCTGTCTGTCCGTCCATATGTCACAGCCATTTTACTCGGAAACTATACGACATATCTGAATAAAATTTACACATAAGGTGTATTTTGTATACCGCTACTTAGTTATGGAGTTAAATTTGAAAAAAAAAAAATATTTTTAGGAGGGCGCTCCATAGATGTAACTAAATTTCAAAAAATGTTTTTTGCCCAAATATCAACATGTGACACATCAATCGATAGGTCTTTAAAAATAACATTGAGGTTTCTTTGACCATTTTGTGATTAAGTGAATATTTTCTGAAATAATCGCTTCGAAAGTCAGAAAAATTGAACCCCGGTAACTTTTGAACCGTAAGTCCAAAAAATATGAAAAAAATTGAGGCGATGTGCCTTATCATTAGACCCCGGACTCTTGTGGCAATGACGTCACAATAGGGTGATTTGGGGAGTAAACGGGACGGTGCTATGAAACACGGTTAAAAACTCGGTTGTTAACCGAATACATTTTAATTAGATATTTTCAACAAAATTATCTAGTAAGTTGATCAATATTATTTTTTAGTGCAAACCATACAATTGTACTTTAAACTGGCTTGGTGACATTTGTGACGAACAAGGAGCGAGTGGCCGACAAAACCAATGCCAGTTTAACGTACAAATGCATGGTTTGCAAGTAATATAGCAAACGATAATATTGATCAACTTACTAAGTAATATTGTTAAAAATGTCTAATTGAATGTATTCGGTTAACAACCGAGTTTTTAACCGTGTTTCATAGCACCGTCCCGTTTACTCCCCAAATCACCCTATTGTGACGTCATTGCCACAAGAGTCCGGGGTCTACTTATCATATACTTTCTACGAAAATTATTTTGAACATTATCGGTTCAGCCATTTTTGAGTTATCTCCAAAAAACTTCTTCCATAGGTATCAGATACGACCTTTTGGTATTAGTTTGGTTTTTATTACATTGAAGGTACGGAACCCTCCTATGCGTGGTCCGACACGCACTTGACGGTTTTTTTATTGTTAGCAAATAGTACAGTGAATGCGCTAAAAATTGCCATCGAAATCATAGCGCTAGCTTTAACATTTCACAAGTTACACATGTGATGGTTAGTACTAGAAATGTAAAATTTCGTATGTGTATGTGTTTTAATCACGCCGACAAAGTTTTGAAACAAAATCTGAAAAAATAATATTATACACCCTCAAAAAATCATTTCTGCATTAGTGACCCTCCCCCCCAAAATTTCATAGTGACCCCCTCCCCAAAATTTCAAGCTGCGACCGCGCCTCGCTCTTATATCTTCAACCCCAGTTTAATAGAACAAGGATAGAAAAGAAAGACAAATATAACACACAAGCATTATATAATTTAGTTTGAACATTCACAACATCAATTATGTAACCATTAAGACGTATTCAGATAATTTCGTACGAAAAAATGGCCTATGATTCCGAAAACAGACTCTAATCATAAGAAATAAGAGTGATTTTCATTAATCCGCATACAGTTTACATCCTTGACACTACACTGGACACCGAAGGCTTCCCTGAACTCTTCGTACCCCTCTTCCACTTCCACTGCCCTGGGTAGTAGTTGCTGGTCTTCGTGACCACGGTCAGACAAGACAACTTGGACAAATTAATATCTTCAGGTACATATTTTGGAGAAGTCGATATGGTGACTGGAGGATTTTCGAATCCTCGGAACGCATAGTTTGAGTTCCGTTTTCCATAGATATCTGTTGGATTTAGGATTTTTTAATGCGCGGTAGGTAGGTACTATATTTTTTTTTAATAGGTATACCTATCTTTCTTACGTATGAGGCAATGCTGGTCCTTCTCAGTGTCTATATTATTTATAGTACTTATTTATATTTTATTAACTGTGAACCCCTGAACCCCGAGCCCCAAGAACCCAAGATACAGGCGCAGCCTAGTTTGGGGCTCACAGGACATCTCGTGTTTTGTACAATCATTATTTAGTAAATAGATGTTCTTATTCTTATATTCTTCTCATATACTCGTAAAATCATCTATTAAACGAAAGTTAAGTTATCAACCGGCTTCAAGATTTCGAAGGAGGAGGTTATCAATTCGTCGGGATCTTAGTTTGTTTTTTTTTTGCAATTTTTTTTATGCATGTTCACAGATTATTCGAAGACGGCTGGACCGATTTGGAAAATTCTTTTTTTGTTTGAAAGAGTATACTTCACAGTTGGTCCCATTGTAACCAGGTCAGGATCTGATGATGGAATCCTGGAGAAATTGAGGGAACTCTTCAACTATTATAGGCACACCTATTAGTGATTCGAGTATTATATTTTTTACAGCAGCTCGAGCATTTGCTTTTGGAAAGGTGGATGCTAAGTGAGTCCTCTTTTTTGTTTAAAATTATTTATACATCAAATCGCGAAGAAAATGTATGGAACTGAGACCTTCTGCGTTAGTGACGCGATGAATAACGCTATGATGTTGGATGTTGTTGTTGTTGAATAACTGGAACGCGATTTTGTAAAGATACAGTTCAAGGTACGGTTTTATAATGGTCCCTGATACACATAAAGTCAGTGTGGGTAAGACCGTCTACTTAGGCAGGTCAAGTGTTTACCTATGTGCTGAATGACTTCCATGTCGCAGTTGGAGCGCCTGCGCATATTAGGCTGGACGCCGACGCCGGAGTCGCTCATTTTCGAACCTGTGCGGAAGGCGATATTTGTTCCTTGGTGAGGCGTCATAGAAATCCAATAAAAAATAAACCTAATTTACGTCAGTTTTGGCATATTTTATTTTTAAAGCGGCCTTATTTTATTTAGCTTTCTCAGTGGAATAACGTATCTGATTTAGATATGTAAAATGTATTTTTCGTGTGCTATTAGGCCGCAGTCTGGTACGCAATTAGGTATAAGTACCAACAAATATTTGGGGACATTTGGGTATCAGGCAGAGTAGGTGGCAATCACAGACCTAAAATATAAGATCTGTGGTGGCAATACATACCTACTTACTTGTTATACAAGACCAATTGCAATTTTTCATACTAATAGAGTAGCTGCTCAAGTTGCTGGATGCAGGTCGCTGTAAAAATCCTTGAGGCCTATGTCCGGCAGTAAGTCTTTCGGCTGGGATGATAATCCTGATGATTGTAAGTACTTACACTACTTACGTTGTGGATCAACAATGAAAGCTGTAATTAGCAGTGTTCTTAATTATGGTTCTAGCTAGATATTCGGATTCATATTGCGTTTAAAAATACGCAAAAAATTGTAGCATTTTTCTGTCAATGCTGACATTTATTGTTCTAAACCTCAGACTACAAAGTTTTTAATCGATGGAGAATGCATCTCCATTACCTTATTTATAAAAGAGCTTATTCGCCCATGCATCATGCATTTTTTTTTTGCAGATTCTATTGAAAGTAGTCTAACCGGAGCGGCCACTGACAGGCGTTCCCCTCTGCCGGAAACGTATATGACTAGTGATCATATTTATTGTATGGACTGACGTTTGTCATGCAGGCGTGGCTATTTGTACGTTACGTACGAATAGCCATACCTTTGACGTTCCTCTCCCCCGCAAAAATCGGTACTTTTTTGTATAGAAAACTTAAAGAATTCAACCCGGATGAAGTAGCCATATCTGTTATTTTCTATACAATAAAAGTGCCTATTTTTGCGGGGGAGGGGAACGTCAAATGTATGGCTATTCGTACGTAACGTTCAAATAGCTACGTCAGATAAACGTCAGTCCATACATGTGTATGATCGATCACAGGGGCCCGTTTCTCAAAAGCTTGTAACTTGTAATACAAGCGGATGTCACTTTTCGACATCTTTTGCTAGAAAGGGACTTCCGCTTGTATTACAAGCTTTCGAGAAATGGTCATATGGTTGGTTGAATTATCAAAGATAGAAAATGACAGACATGGCCGCTCCGGTTGCTTGAATTCTCTAAGAAAGTAGCTGTTGGTGATAAACCCGCCAACGCTCCGAACTAACTCCACAGCAACAGCGATGACCAGTTTACCGGACCGGTCCAGTCAGTCGGCGATGACATCGACGGAGACGGTCGGCGGGGGACCGCTCGGAGTGTCCACATACGCTCACGAAACGCCCTACACCCTATCCTACACACCTATCGCGCCGCGAACATAGCTAGTAATTGTTAACTTTTGTAACTACCGAATAAAATTTGTGTTTACAGTAGAAGTTTCATTCAGTAGACTGAATCTATCTATCTCCTAGATATCTCTATCTAGAGATCTCCTTCAAGCACAGAAAAATGAAGGCACTAGACGCAACAGTAGCATAGGCAGCGTAGTTTCGTTGAATTCGCTATTCGAGTCTGTGACCATTTAACTCATCTTATTACAATTTGTGACTTCAACGTACAATTGTAGTGAAGTGATGCAGTAGCGTGCCCAGAGGTTTGGAGTAGGGCAAGCCTAAAGACATGATTTCGTACTAACTATTCAATCTTTATATACTCAAAATGTCATCATCTTTCGAAAAAAATATGCTACAACAGCAATATAAGTTATTTAGAATGAAAACAACTAACAATCTAGCCTAGTGTATTTTGTAAGCAGCCCTACTAAATTTTCGCTTATATAACTGGTTTATTTGAGACATGCCTACAAATAACACAAGCCGGGTATTAGGTTTAACGACACATTGATTTTGAACAAACTTCAGAGATTTTACCTTGCCTTTGTTGATCATGATCAACACTTGGACGTACCTCAAACAGTCACAAGGAACAGCTTCATCCATTATTAATAAGTAATTTTAACACTTTTACAAGTTTTACAAAAGAATTAAGGCACTTTTACTAACTCGTAACCTCACCTCACCACAATACCATTCAATTCACATTGACTTGCTCAAACAATTAATTTTCATATCAAATTCGACTTTTGTAATATAATACACTTGAAGTTGTCCGTTAACGCTCACTTGCGTCGCGCGATCTTACGGCATGCGGCCAACTTCACACCAAAAAGCTGGTTTTAAATCGCCATATTTTGCTATAGGTACACCGGGCAAAAATTGTTGCTCGTTGTACAGACACCAATAGGGCGATTTGTATAGGCGAAATGAATGCCCGCTTGCATGCCGCTTGCAAGGCGGCGGCGGTGGTGAGTGCGAGCGGGACAGCAGCATGCGCTACGTTTAGTTTCGTTTGCCTCAGTCGTTTGCGCGGCAGTGGCGACACTTTGTTGCGTGTGGCAAAATTTATAAACAGCTCACTCGAAATAATTAATACGGGTTATTTAGCGCGACGATTAAAATACGTAATTTCGGTGAGGCAACTAGGGCAAGCCCGGCTTTTGGGCTTGTATGGAAGTACCGCCACTGAAGTGATGACGCTTTGTGAGCTCTATCCATTGCACTCCACTTTTTAGGGTTCCGTAGTCAAAATGGCAAAAAGGAACTCTTATAGTTTCGTCATGTCCGTCCATATGCCAAAGCCATTTTACTCGAGGGACGGTATAGGTACACTAAATTTCATTTTTTTTACCAAATATCATCATTTTGCACATCAATCGATAGGTCTTTAAAAAAACATCGAGGTTTCTTTGAACATTTCGTGATTATTTTCAGAAATATATAGGCATATGTACCCATACTTTACCTGTATTAATGTGCTACCTCGTACCCCTCAGGTTTTGGTACTTTTTTGTTAGCAAGATGAGGCGAAGCGTTTTCCTTGTATAGAATAGGCATGATGACATTGATGACACATGTTGAATTATGCAATCAAAGGGTTTAGCAGGCTAAGGAAGGACGTGTGGCCCCTGTGAGGAATAGTTGAATTGGTAAATGTCAATTGTTTGTCGCCTCATAACTAGTAATTTGTGCTTGTAAATGTATGAGGTGTGCAATAAAGAGTATTTATTATTATTATTATTAACTAGTAATCACTCCAATTTTCAGCCCTCTATCTTGAACTGTCACAGAGATAATGTCAAAAATGTATTTTTTTAACATTTTTTTCAAACTCGTATATCTCCTAATCCGTAGCAGCTAAAGCATTGAAACAAAATCACAGCTACGTAGTTTGAGTGGGAGTATACCCTATAATTTCATTAATATTTTATACGTGAAAAATAAAAGAAATAAATGTCAATTTATTTTTTGACAGCTCTTTCCAACACGTTTTTTTGAAAGTACAATTATGAAAAAAATCATATAAATTGCTTATAGTATTAGTTACTAGCATACAAAAACTCAATTGATTATATTTGGTGCAACATACTGTAAAAAAAAAACTAACGAAAGTATTCAAGTATCAAGAGTAGGCTTCTGAACTGAAACTTCGTTTTTAAGTTTTTTGTTTGTTGCCTAGCAACAAAGGGTGTATTGTTTTTAATTTGGCGTATGACTGTCAAAAAAGGTCACTGAACTACTGCTGTGTTAGCATTTGTAACTAATTTTACTAACTACTAAATCAACGAAACGCCGGATGTGCTATATGTTTATTATTTTATAAACAAAATTAATTGGTTTCATTATAGTACACGTATTAACATAACGAAATAAATAACTCATTAGAGCAGATATCACAATATAAGTCACTTAGATAATGACTATCGTAATATTCGTCGTCCCAGGTATAGGACAATGTTATCCTGCAGTCATCGCAATATCCTTTTAACATAATATTTTCGTCAGAGAGCGATATCTCAATATCTGGTAAAGACTGTAAAAACAGTTGCTTCGCTATTAACCGTGGCAAGTTGAGCCGAAATATTTTTGATTTTATGATTTCCATCTGAAAGAATGTATATATACATGAAGTTTCTGTTTTATTTTATTTACATTTAAAGCTTACTTTCGCCATTATGGAAAAATCTGACTCCTCTTCTACATAACGTGTTGTATATTCCCTTAAACAATCCACTATTATGTTAAATGTGCTAGCGTATAAACTAAGCGTTTGTCGATTCCGAGTAACATAACATTAGACATTATGATTTATTAGGTATGAGCTATCTTTAAATTATACAATACTATTATACAATTTATACGCTAGCACATTTAACATAATAGTGAATTGTTTAAGGGAATATACAACACGTTATGTAGAAGAGGAGTCCGATTTTTCCATAATGGCGAATGTAAGTTTTAAATGTAAATAAAATAAAAAATAAAACAGAAACTTCATGTATATACATTCTTTCAGAGGGAAATCATAAAATCAAAAATATTTGGGCTCAACTTGCCACGGTTAATAGCGAAGCAACTGTTTTTACAGTCTTTACCAGTATTGAGATATCGCTCTCTGACGAAAATGTTATGTTAAAAGGATATTGCGATGACTGCAGGATAACATTGTCCTATACCTGGGACGACGAATATTACGATAGTCATTATCTAAGTGACTTATATTGTGATATCTGCTCTAATGAGTTATTTAATTCGTTATGTTAATACGTGTACTATAATGAAACCAATTAATTTTGTTTACGTCACACCTGGCCATAACGTGAGTTTTGCCGCACGCTACGCGTACGGTAAAACTCGCATTATGGCCAGATGGAGACGTAAAATTGTGTACTCACCACGGGCAGTAAAAAAGAAAGCCCTCTATCGCATATTTACAACCCTCGCCTGCGGCTCGGGTCACAAATACCTACGATTTCGGGCTTTCTTTCTTGGTAAGTAATGTACTATTATAAAATAATAAACATATAGCACATCCGTCGTTTCGTTGATTTAGTAGTTAGTAAAATTAGTTACAAATGCTAACACAGCAGTAGTTCAGTAACCTTTTTTGACAGTCATACGTCAAATTAAAAACAATACACCCTTTGTTGCTAGGCAACAAACATAAAACTTAAAAACGAACTTTCAGTTCAGAAGCCTACTCTTGATACTTGAATACTTTCGTTAGTTTTTTTTTTTACAGTATGTTGCACCAAATATAATCAATTGATTTTTTGTATGCTAGTAGCTAATACTATAAGCAATTTACATGATTTTTTTCATAATTGTACTTTCAAAAAAACGTGTTGGAAAGAGCTCTCAAAAAATAAATTGACACTTATTTCTTTTATTTTTCACGTATAAAATATTAATAAAATTATAGGGTATACTCCCACTCAAACTACGTAGCTGTGATTTTGTTTCAACGCTTTAGCTGCTATGGATTAGGAGATATACGAGTTTGAAAAAAAATGTTATAAAAATACATTTTTGACATTATCTCTGAGACAGTTCAAGATAGAGGGCTGAAAGTTGGAGTGATTACTAGTTATGAGGCGACAAACAATTGACATTTACCAATTCAACTTTTCCTCACAGGGGCCACACGTCCTTCCTTAGCCTGCTAAACCCTTTAGTTGATAGGATGCAAAATGATCAATATATCCAACTAAAGTGAAATTTTTTAAATTCTATTGAAATGGCTCAAATAAATAAATTTTACGTTTTTTTAAGTGCGAAAAAAAAACCATGAACCATTAAATTTTTAACATTTTATTGTAAAATAAATTATATAGCAACCATATACATAAACACAACATTTCACTGTAAAAATAGGAATTTCATATTTTTTCCATACTTTAAACAGGGCGACTTTGTGATCGTGACGTCACTTTTGCACGTCATTTTGTTAGGAGTGTTTTGAGAAACAAATGCAAATCTCGGACTTTTTATTATAACTCATCACAAAACGCCTTTCTAATGGCGTTGTTGCCACTATTGGACATAGTTTACACGTCCTTATTGACAGATATCAAAGTGACAAGGAAAACTTTGCAGGAACTAAATTTTTACAAAAAAAAATGTACCAAATTGTTTAGGGCGATAATTTTATTAATAACATTTGCTTTTCATGTGCAATAAACATTCAAAAAATGGAAAAAAAAAACGAAAAAAAAAATTTTTTTTTGGCAAAATTGACCTCATATGAATCACATAATATTTTTTCCTTCTTTTGGTCTTAGAAACTCGTGGTTAAGATACAGATCGGGTTATTCCAGCCCACGGTGTAGAATATATAGCGGTGATTTTTATTATATTTATCAATTTCAATTTGTACATGGAATATTATGTCTATCAAATACGTGACATGTACTTACATGTAATTTCAGTGTAATGGTTAAAAAAACTACTTAATATGAATAAAAATTGATAATTGCAGTAGTAGTTGAAAGCAATTACTAATATTGAGTTGGTAAAAATAGGATTGATCTAGATGATTTTAATTACCTAACTTATTGATTTATGTATTGATTAATTTACAAATAAGCCTAAAGTTTTCACCAAGTCACTTACAGTAGAGGAAAAACTAATATATAAAAACTAAATAATTCAATACTATTGGGATACATAATCACGCATGTTTAGAACTTTAGGTAAAGCAATGTGAATTCTGTTAATAATCATCATAATCATTTTTTTACAATAAATTGTAAACCACAGGTACAAAATGTACAACTTCAACTTACCCCTAATATATAAACAAAAAATAAAAAATGAAATAATTTTTACACCCTAATTTAAATATTTTATTTTGCCATGATAATTACTTTTTTTCAAATATTTCAAACAATAATTATATTAATAACAAATCAATAGTTACTATATATTTTTTTCAGAATTTTTGATTGGATAGATTACGAGCCTTAGGCCGTTAAAAGTAACCATTTTACGTAATTTCAGGTAGGCACGCGCCTTAAGTCTCATTTCTGACTTGTTGCTTTAACGCAATAGAGAACATGCATGAAAAATATTTAATTGAATTTGTTCCATAAACACGTTCAACAACCCCAAATTAATATAAATAAGTGGAAATCCGTAATATTTTTTAACAGTTTTTAAAGATATTGCGGTTTAAAAACTAAAAATTTTAGGCATTTTTTTATATACCTCAAATGTATTTTCGAAAATTCAGTTCGATTACTTATGTTCTAACAAGAAAAAAAATGTACGACAACTATATAGCTAAACGCATTTTTTCGTGCCTAAAATCTTCCAAAAACTTGTTCCTTCCAAACAGTTTCCTGCAACTTTGTGGTCGGTGACGTCACAATCCTCACACTTTTTGTATGGGGCGTTTTTACGCGCGGCGCAGACGCCTAACGTATTTTCACATTTTTGACGTTTCAGGGCTATCATAGATAGTAGGTTTATTAGAGACATTTGAATCTACAGGGAAATATAATCGAATGACGTCTTCCAAAAAAATCATGCATGTTCCTAATTGGCCCCATATAGACATTTGATCCTCACAACAAAACGAATCGATTGATCCATACATGAAAAAAATTCACCATGCCTATTGTATGGAAAATGTTACTCGGTTGTGTCTTAATGGGTAAATAGTTCATAATAAAACAAATAATTACAAAGTAAGTTCTTTATATCTTGGAAAGGTGTAACAATAATTTACTTTTTATTTTATATGGACAAAAATAATAAAATTAACATTAAAAATGGCTACCTCGAGTTATTACTAACAAATAACGTGTTCGACAATACTGTGGTAATCTCCGATGAAGTAAATATTCCAAATGCACTTAGTTTACGTTAAATTATTTACAAATTAAAATAACAAGTAGACGTTTCATGTATAGATACAGATTCCTACATAATTGTTACATCAAAATAATGTTCGCTTCATTTTGCAGTATTTTTAAATTGCAACTCTAAACTTTTTAATAATACCCAGTGATCAGAGGTGCCACACCACGGGACTACAAAGAGATTTTAATATAGACTTAAATAGTTAAAAAATAGAAGGAATGCTCATGACATGGTTCTAAAGAATAGTCTTATCAAACAATAAAAAATTTTTTGGACAGGGTTGCGGGATTAAATTTTAATGTGGCACCGTGTTTGCCGATCACTGATAATACCGTGCAATAAGTGGTAAATTCTTATAGCGTTGCCTCTCGGTATTACAAAAAAAAACAGTTATTGTTATATTCCCAAGGAATGCAGCTTTGTATGATACCTTTATGCTATAACATCACATATATATTAATGATCAAAATAATGCAGTAGGTTGCATTGGGGTAATTCCGAAAGTAGACTCTCATTAGAATGGGATACGAGCGATATTTGAATGATTTTCGGAAATACACGCTTTGCGAAATTAACCCAATACACCCTATAGTTTGAATTCTACGATACTTCTGTTTCCGCACATACTTTCGCCATTTATAAGCGAACAATGACTTAGGTTTCATTCGTACCAATGTTGAAATCATGGATAAAAAATTGCTACACACTGCTTAAAAAAGTAAGTACCCAAAACCACAAAAGTGGAATCTAGATAAATTATTACAGGCTCAATATAACAGATAATTGCAACTTTAGTTTTGACGCTAACGGTTTTTAAATCCAACAAAAGACTAGCGCTTTTTTAAAAGGAAGTAAACTGTTGTCTTTGGTTTCCAGTTCAGATAAGAGTTTATGGCAGACGAAAAAAGAAAAATAAAACCTCCATAAATTAAGTAGGCACATGTGCTTAAAAAAATACACAAATACTGTACATCTAAAACAATATTTTTCTTACATCTATAAGTCAGTCGAGCTTAACTGACTAAGTTTATACTGTACACGATATATACATTTATGATGATAAAAACCTATTAAAATTAAACATATCATTGTATTTGTTATACTGTTGTCTGTCATAGTCACGAACCTACACTTAAGGCTGTGGATTTCGGTCAAAAAGTGGGACCGAAAGATAATTCAAAGGCCTACTAGTCACGTATACGTTGCCAAATTAGTTCAACGCGCAAGACATTGCGCTGCAGCGCCATCTAGCGTTACTACGGTACGCTACTCGCTACGAGATGATTCTTAGACTATGTGACTACGTGCTTGCTGAGGGACCTTAAATTCCATAGGGCACACTTTTCATATATACCACATAAATCACATAATGTCCATCTGTACTTTAGCTGGATCTTGTTTTTACTTGTACGTCTAAATGTTACCTAGTAAGGCATACATTTCATTTAAGAAATTATCTATTTTATTAGATTTGACTACGTTAATTTTTTTTTAAACAAGCATTTGGTAAAAAAAAATTTGCTAGCGTAGCCGCTCAGTAATAAAGTTTTCTAGACATTGAGGCTTAACCACAGATATACAGTCGCCATCAAATATATCGGAGCGGCCAAGGTACTCAAAAATATCTGAACATGCACTTTATCGCCTTGACAATAGAGGTATTGTTCAGATATTTGTGACCAGATTGGCCGCTCCGAAAACATAGACGCAAACTGAAATAAGCGTCGGCTCTCATACTACATTAGTATGAGAGCGTCATGTGTAGCGACCGCCAGTAGTCTTATAGGGCAGCTGCCCCAGTTTTGGCCACTTTAAGGAGAGTTTGTCTGTTGAGACGTCCGTCATTTTGTGTCAGTAAGGAATTATGATACTCTTTATGTACTAAGTCATTGAAAATATATTACTATATTTATATGAATCTCCGCTGTTAAGATTCTGACATTAGATCTTATTTATTTTCTTTAATGAAATGTCAGAAAGCCAGGAGCTATTTTTGGCCACTTTTTTCCATGGCTCCTGACAACTGAATGACAACTGATATATGACAGTTGACAGTGGCATCTGTGCTGCTAAATTTTACTCTTATATCAACTATAAACCATAGACTTGTAAATTTGTCTATACCACACTAAATAAAAAAAAATAAAAAAATTGTGAAATGGCCAAATCCGTCACGGTTGCCACAACCGGGGCATCTGCCCTATGTATGCTTTAGCAGGGGAGGTATCTTGTAAGGCTCAACTAAGCTATGTACAACAATGTTTTCTAAAAACCTACCTAACACCAATATCTTTCAATTAGTAAGGACACAACGTCATTTACTTACTCTATGGAATTGCTCTATACATAGTTTAATTTAGGCCACTTTAATTTGACTTCTTATTTTACTTCCAAAATTTTCGATACCTTGGCATTTTCAGAGAAAAGTGTACCTTATTATCGATATACTAACAAACATCGGGTTATTTTTTAGAATCACGAGGACTAAACGAAAAAAAAAAACATCCCAATATTTTTTGTCAGTTTCGTGACGCCTTTATTTTCGTATGGATCCTATCAAAACTGACTAATAAATGTTATGTGATAAACTAAGGACATTTATTTTTAATGAATTGTCTTCATGATGATGAAGTGTACATTTTACTTTTTTCGTGTTGTAACAAATGTTGGGTTTGTACTACTCAAACAAACCCAACATTTGTTACAACACGAAAAAAGTAAAAAGTACACTTCTCTAAGAGCCCCTACCCAAGCTACCATCATAAATTGACCAGGCTCTAATAAACTTGCTTCATATATTTGCACATTGCTCCAAAACATTCATATAACAATCTCACTATACAGTTATAATATAAGTGTCACTGTATTATTTTCACCGCCAACGACCGAAACACATGACGAAGCGTGCAGCCTAAAATGAGCCTTCATTCGTTCACATAAGGTTTAGTATTGCAAGTTACATGAACCAGTCGCGGCGGTTCAAAGGTCGGCCTTTAGTTTTATATTATTCACATCATTTTGACTACTACAGAAAATGCAGTGAATATTTGGAGTTTTTCCCACTTAGATACTGTCTTCAAAAGCCAAAAGTTAATTGGGTACTTTCGTGCGTAAAAAAAATATAATTCTATTCAGTCCGTCAGTTAGATTATCAAAAAATATTGGACACGTATTTTTTATTTTGTCAATCAAACAAAAATTAGTGAAGATATAGCCCGTTAAAGATTCCGCGTGACGTCACATTTCAATAGTCTTTTTAGCATAATGTGACGTCTCGCGGAACTTTAACGGGCTATATCTCGTTTGACAAAATAAAAAATACGTGTCCAATATTTTTTGATAATCTAACTGACGGACTAAATAGTATATTTTTTTCGAAAAGTAGCCAATTGTAAACATAGGTGCGTCCGCGCGGCATCCGCGAACAGACTATGAAATATGGACCGACTTTTGATTACAAAATAAATATCGCAATTGACTTCTAACCCTTCTACATCTATTATTTCTCGAAACAAGCACACCTAACAGCTTCACGTTCACAATAAGCACCTTCGATTAACACACAATCAATTCCTTTTTTTATCGACTAAATTGCAAAATTCACTTTAAAGCGTTATTTCAGCGCCCGATTTTTTACACAATCATGCCCTAAGTCTCGTATTTGCGAACAAACCCTTAAATTTAGACCCTAGACTTAACCAATTAAGTAGGTTTTTACTGGTTTTATAAATTTTCAATTCATTTGGCACTTATTTTAAGTAATTCCAACGCTGTTCACCCCATTTTTTGACGTATAATTATTACTTTAGCATAATTGATGCCATAATTTATTAATACTTAGCGTTTCCTAGTTCACGTGTAGATGTCTTTTATTTATTATGAATATTTCTAATATTGAATAATTTAATTTTATCCGTCAGTCGAAACCGGCTGTACGCAATTGCTGACATAACCTTAGCCTTATTCTAAACTATTTTCTTGCCAGATACTATAGACAGCTCGATCTGCCCTAATCTGATAATCATTTTAATACAAAACTCGGTAGACGTCTAATTTACTACTTAATCTGCCCAATCCAAAAGTTTTAGTACGAAACCATATATAATCGGTAGTCATTGTGCAATCGCGCTTTCATTTTAGTACTTATCTGGAGAAAAAAAGAGTATAAAGGTCTATAAGTCAGATAGACTTGCTGTAACAACCGATTCACGACTCGGAAAATCGAATTCAATTTGATACCTAGTCAAACAACCTTTTTTAAGCACCGAACGAGATTCCGTAAGTTCCAGGACGAGATTCTTCATCACTCAATCATTTGTTTCTAATATAGCGCCAATAGACCATGACTTTTATCAGTATGCCTAATCTAAGAAATTGAGCAAGGACTACTGCCTTCAGGCACATTTGCATACGGCATTTTTAGACGCCACATCTTAATCGACAGCATTAGCTTACATTTGAAGTGTTCAAATTTATCTTAGCGCGAGTTTATTGTTAACAATAAGAGCGTTGTGAAGGTTATTTGGAACATCTCCGTACTAAGGTACTTCTGTTGTTTACTGTACAATCGCCATCAGATATATCGGAGCGGTCAAGGTAGTCACAAATATCTGAACAACGCCTCTATTATCAAGGCGATAAAGTGCATGTTCAGGTATTTTTGAGTACCTTGACCGCTCCGATATATTTGATGGCGAGATACAATCCAATACATTCAAAGCCGTATACTTTTTTCACTCAACATTAAGGCTTTGTTAGTTTCATATTTACATTTAAGCGCGATTCATATTCACTTTCTGGACTATATTCCAAGATATTCAGCCAGAATAAGGCCCAGAAACCTAGTTCGTTAAGCGATTACCACTTGCGCCGCAACCGCGCGCGGCGGCGGTGCGGGCGTGACGGCGCTATAGACATGCATAGCGCTGTCTCGTTCGCACACCGCCACTGCGCGCGTAAACCGCGGTAGTGTGAAAACAGCATAATAGCTTGATTCTCAATTATTCAAAAATATGTTTTGAAACGCTTGACAAACAACGGTAAGGACCCCATCTGGCCCCGGCTCGAGCGCAAAGGCGATAACCGAAGCAAATAGGAATGATTACTATGAAAAGATACATTCCCATCTATCCCCTTCAGGCACAGATGGGTATACTTCGAATGTAAGCCTCACATCTACTCAGACAATAAAAACTGGTGACCTCATACGGAAATTTCTTTACCATATTCTTTTTCATTGATATATCTCATTCTACTTCAAAACGTCCTTTAAGTTTACCGTTCGCGTATAACTTAGTATAAGATTAGATTTTTGGGCGCTTTCACCATCGCATCGGCACTTTCGTCAGTCGTAGTGGCTGGAAGCGAGGCTGGTCCTCGACGAGTGCAGCGCGGAGCTGTGTTGCGGCATGTTGCTTGGTGGAGGCGGTGGGAGCCGCGCGTTGGCCGTCTGTCGCTCCTGCTCTTCAAGTTGGGCCGCAAACTCGTCTTCTAAAGCCTGTTGGGAATTTAAGAAAAATAAATAATCTTACCGTGACAATGCAATTTTTTTTTAAATAAACAATTCAATATTCTCTAAGACTACACAACACTGATTTAAACTTTCAAGTTTTTACACATATCTATTTGTACGGGACTTAACCGCGTATATAATTTTAAAATTACCTTCGACGTTTCGAGGACGACCTTGTCCCCAATCAGGCGCGGTCGGGGGGGGGGGGGGTGTGTCACAGGGGACATGACCCCCCTCCCCCCGAAAATCGTACACGTCTAATAGAAAAATGTATGACTGACCCTCTCAAAAATAATGTCTGCATGTGACCCCCTAAAACCGCGCCTTGTCCCCATGGTCCCGATCAAAGACACCTCTCCTCTCCTCTTTCTTTGGGACCACGGGGACAATGTCGTCCTCGAAACGTCGAAGGTAATTTTAGAATTATATACGCGGTTACCCCGTTAGTACAAATAGATATTTTTCTCTAAGACTAGTTTAGTGCGGTAATCGATTATATTTATAAAAATTGCATACCAATAAACCATGAAAATAACCACTGAAACCATGCTGAATAAAAGATTAGTAAATAATGGACATACCGTGTTCTCCTGTTAAGGCGAGGTAAGCCATGCCGCATGCCGTGTTAGAGCTGGGGTTGCTAGAAGTCTTTTATTTACATGCTGGACCAATCTTGCCGACCGAGTCAAGTCACGTTTAGTTTGATCAACCATCTCAATGTTAAACCCATAGACATACAGTTAGGTGCATAACTGAACCAATGTGCATCACTTTGACATGTTTCTTTCATTATTTCAGAAGAGGCTAGTTATTAAGTTACTATTTTATTATTAATTGGTAACAACGCTAATAAACTTACTGACCTATTATGTTATTGTAGATAAAAATAAACATTTTCTCTATTAGATAATATTTGGTACTGACTCAGTTTTGCACCGACATCGTTAAATGAAGATAAGTCTTATCAATTATGAAAAAAATAAAAACTTTCAGGTTATATTTGTTCGTCTCGGTGTCAGCTATGTATCCATATGAAAGCCAATTTCGATTCATTGCATTCACAATCTTGATTTTTTTATTCGTCCATGATTTTGAACCAAAAACCGTTAAACTACATTTTTTTTATTTAACCCGATATTGATATTTTTCTTTTACACAACCAGGTAAGACACTTAGTTGAAATAGTACATTATATGCTCTTTAAAATGAGGTGTATGACTTTTATATCACTCACGTATTTTTATGGTTATCTCAGAATGAAGTCCGCTACAAAAATTAACTAACGAGAAAGTTGTTCGGCCATTTGCCTTGACTCAGTTTTGCACCTGACAATACATTGCCAGTAACTAATTACAAAAATAAGCCTGATTTAAATGTTTGATAACTAAAATAATGGTCGTGGAATTCCTTACTTTAAATGAGTTACTGAATTGGGAATGCCTAAGAAAAAATGAAATAATGGGAAAAATAAATTAGGTGAAATTTCACAGTTTTCGGTATGAAATTGAGAAAAATGTATAAGCCGGAAGAAAATAATTTGTGAAGCAGTTTTGTAGCGGTACCCAAGGATTAATATTTTACGTTTAGAACTTTTATGTAACTTTGATTGTTATCAAATTATTTACATTTTACTAAGGTACTAATTTTGACTCAGTTATGCACCTAACTGTACTAGCCATAGACCGGTCATGGTAATAATAATACCAAGATTGAACGAGATGGTCTTATTAAACTTTTAATGGGTATGCCAGGGAAGACGCTATTATCGTTGGTCCTTGTCATAGTCTCACATTGTGATTATTGCTTACTTCCAAAAGGCCCTAAATACAATATAAACGTTTGTTACCCTCCACTGCTTTTTGAAGGGGAACAAAGAAACCAACTAAATTATGTGGTATTATGGCTAGCTACGGTATGCTATCAGCCATCTTGAAATGGGTTTCCAAATTAGTCGCGTTGTGTATTCTATCCTTCTTGGGTGTACACGTGTTTCAACTTTAGAGATACTTGCTTTGAGGTTAAACCATATAGAAATAAGTAAGCTTATAGCGTGCTCACTCAATATAGCTTACTATTGTTATTCCCGGAGGCTTGGTATTGGTATTTACGCCCCCTGCCCGCTTCCTACAGTCCCCTTATAGTCATAATGCTCTCATTATGTCAAGCTTCCGGGCTAATAGCAAGTTGTATGCAGAGCACTCTAAGCTGACTTATTTCTCTATGGCTAAACTAGCCAGCAAATTTAAATATCACAACTATCCCTAATCATTTTAATAATAAATGCGAAAGCAGCTCTGTTTGTATCGATTTAGATGTAACTATGTATAGAGGTAGATTTGAGTCCCGGAGAAGGATATTGGATAGTTGTCAACAGGGGAGATCTCTATCTCTTTCAAGATTTCCCATTACGCTATTTCTATTTAAAAACCCATGGAAATTACACTTTTGTGTCCCAGTAAAATCAGTAGTACTCCAACAACACTTGAACTTAACAGGTTCACTGCGAGGAACGCGCCTAGCGAGTGCTACTAGTACATGACTCAGATGCCGGGCTGCAACTATTCCTAAACGCTTAACATTTATAGCATGAAGTTACACCAATACAACAGAATCCACAAAAACAGTTTCATGCAATTTATATATCTACTTTTTCATAACCAAATAATGTTCATTCGGGAAACAAAACCTACGTACGTAAAAGGATTAGGTACCAAACTTGTAACAGGATGACACATTTGACATAAGTAATAAAATAACCCCAAGAGTCATTCATAAGGAAAATTAGTTTGAAAATAGTCTTTATACTGTCCTGCCGCGCTTACAATAATAACCGTAGTTATATGTATGAATTTGGCAATCCTCAAGATCAATAAAAAATAGGATATATTCATAAAATAATTCTCAAGAATGACACGTCTCGAGTTTCCAGCCTGACTTCGGATTGAAGATTCCTTACAAAGTGATTCATTTTCGTTGCCCTTGAACTAGCGAAGTTCTCAATGCATATGCGACAACAGTATTTAATCCTTTTTTTCTTGATTGTAAAATTGAAGGGCAATAAATATTACACAACAGTAGACGTCTAATGAACATACCTTAAGTCTATGAATTTAAATATATGAAACTGTATTTTTTGTTAATGTTAAAAAATCTTGAAAAAAGCAGTAAGTATCTGGGCCATCACCAAACAAAGCGTAATAAACAGCAAAATAGTTAAGAAATGCATTTATTTACATATAACATTGTTGTAAAATGGTTAGAAACAGGCCGACTTAATTAAACATATCTCTTAAAATGCAGAATTTTAAAATATCATCGGACAATACTTTAGTCATACAACTAACGACTAAAACTTAAATTAAATTGATATTTTAAATGAAAAAAAGCAAACTTTTCTAACACCAATACAGTCTAGCGCACGAAAGTAAACTTCAAACGAAAAGTGAGTCCGAAAGAAGTCAAAATAATAAGTGAGTGACATCATTAGACGAGAATGCCAACATAACAATAAGTTAATCTCTCAATGTCGAACCAGTTACGAGTTAGAAACCGCCTGTTCTTTGAAGCTTTCTTTCGGACCGCCAGTTTTGTTTAAAGAGCTCACTAACCTAACTCCATCGTCCAGCAAACCACAGACTTTGCAATGAAACCAGTTGAAGCCATTAAGAAAAATAAAAACAATATTTAAATATATCTCATACGAGTAGCACCCATATTATAGTTCAAAATCTGTAAGAATGAACTTTTGGCACTTCAATATTGACGTCATTAGTGATGGGGCTAAGACGTATCGTTTGTCAAATTTAGCGATTATTTATGAATTGTTCGAATCGATTTTACTACAACCGATTTTTTCTTGTTATATGCCTATATATTTTGTATCACAAATCTTCTCAAATTATAACACTAAGAATAAGAGAATAAGAATAATGTTTATTGACTTAAACCTAATACAAGTGTAAGTAATATTTGCACAGTACGCTAATAGCTTAAGAGAGACTTATGTATTAGGTTTGAAACAATTTCACCGGAACTGAGCCTCTGTCTCCTGAACTAGGCGGATGCCTGTGACTCGGAAGTCAGTGATTCCACCGAGAATATGAGTTGAGATGAGTTGTATGCAGTTATTCCTAATATACAAAAATAAATTAAAAAAGGAAAACTTAACTATAACAAAGCAGAAAATAAAATGATTTAGGAAATCATCATTTAATAATTGTTATCTACTAATTATGTATGGCATTATAATAATTCCATAATTAATACAATATGATAAGAAAGTCTTATATTGTCTATTGATTACATAATCGATTTTATCGACTTACGGAAATGTTATATGAATCGGAACAGCAGACATGGTCACAACACTAAATTTAAAAAAAAGGAGGCGTAGACCGTAACTGTTTGCATACTAAATTGTTATCGTAAAATATTCAATAACTAAGATATGAAAAAAATAACTTTAATTAAGTTATGTTTATAAAAAGTGAAATATTGTGTTTACGTACATGACAAGCTGTAAAATCGTTATGGGATTTTGTTCATAATTTCAAAGTGTCTTGCGCGTTTACGTTCTACGGGCATTGCGATGTGTCAAATGTTCATTCTTACAGATTTTGAACTATAGGTTAATTTTATAACAATTTAAATAGAAGTACCAATCGTTCAGTTGCATTTTAACGTTTATTTACGTTAAATGCTAGTTTAGTTTTAAATATGGAAGAGTTTAACTATAAGTCCATTCGATATGTATTTTAAACGGATGCAAAAACAGAAAACTACGTGACTCAGCAGTTGGGTCAATTACATATATATATAAAAGGTACATTCGACGTCGAAGAAGTTTACAATTTTGCACCTCGTTACAAAGGGAGTAAGCTGCAAACGTGTAATCATAATATCGATCGTAGCACTTTGGCTAAGTACCAAGTTGAGTGGTTTTGTTTGACTGTAAACTATCGTCAATCATATTGACAGTAATATAACATAATATTAGGGTTACACTAGGACCTGTTTCGATTTTTTCGGGCATCCATATTCAGACTTGAGTGTACTGATACGTGTGTGTCGCGAGAATACACACACACATGTCACAATTAATATCATAGTGACCAAAATGCGTGAAGTAAACTTAATAGATTTTTGTTTACATTTTAACCCCCGAAGCAAACAGAGGGATGGTATAAGTTTAACTGCTATGTGTGTCTGTCTGTGACACCACTGTATTTGCTAAAAGGGTTGAACTTTTTTTTAAGCAGGTTTCCTTGCGCGTGATCTTACAAATGTTATATCAAAATCGGTTCAAGCTTGACGCCGGTTTTCCTAAAATTTTAATACATATAGAATGGACTATAATTACTGTTGTTTAGTCTGATAAATGGAAATGGCACTTGTTCGTTATCCGTTAATACAATTTTGTTTAAAAAAAAAGTCAATGTCATTGTGATTCGTTAAAATGAAATGTTCTAGGTATCATAATTAAAAATACCCATTCTAATCCTAACTAATAAACATATCGGTTTAAATAATTTACTACCAACTAGCTTATTTAAAATATCTTCAACATGTTAATACAGTGTGTGTCTTTAATAACGACACTAATTTTAAGGGCTGAAAGTACAAGTCCTAATGAACTGAAATTGGCATATTTAATTAAAAAATAGAAAACAAAAAAATTTCATACTAATTAATTGGGCACGCAATGTATCAGTAATAAATTAATCCTAACAATTGACATGTGATTTCCTTGAAATTTCGCTCTTAGTGACATCCTGACACTTATGACAATTACCTACATCCTACATGGCGCTGACACTTTTGATTGACAAGACCGCCAAAAATCATGACAAGTGACCTTGTTCGTAAGAAAAGGACTTAACAGCTCTGCTATCGTGAAACACTACGAAGTTTCTCCTCTCTTTCTCACTCACAAAAGTTGCTCGAGGAGAAATTTCGTAAGTGTGTCTTGGTCAAAGTTAGATTAAAAATAAAAATAAATTTAAAAGTTTTTTTATTTAAAAAAGTAAAAATTAATGAAAACATTTAATTTACATGAAGTAAATTTACATTTACAAAAATAAACTCAATCTCTGCGATTCACTCGTCGAAGATAACGATGTTCGATGTGACGTCCTTGCATTTCGATGCAAGTGTTGCATCGGCGTATGAGAGACTGATGTACGCTTTCAAAATGAGTGTTCTGCTGAAGTTTTTGAAACGCGTCGGTTATTCTGTTCCGAAGATCTTCAACAGATATTTGTGGTTTTGAATACACTTCGTTTTTTATGGCCCCCCATAAAAAAAAATCTAACATCGTGAGGTCCGGTGAACGGGCCGGCCAACGGCCAACATAAATGTGATTGCTAAGAAAAATAATTGTTGATGTAAATTTGTTGTGCTAGTGTGGTCAAAATCGCGTATGTTTTAAATTGCAGTGTTTTCTTAGTGGATAATTCAGTAAATAAGTTAACGTCGGCAACAGTTCAGAGTTATTTTAATGTTTTGATCGAATTTAAATGGAAAAGAAACTAGCTCTTCCTCTCTGAAACGTCAAATAAATGTTTGCATTACATTGCTGCTCGAGATTTTTTTTTAAATTAATTACTCATAATTAAAAGGTAATCATTAAATTTTATTTTGATAAAGTGGTTAACAGCACTTTAAACTATCGTTACTTAAAACCAATGTCGTTATGAAAGACACACACTGTATAAGTCATATCATAAGCAACAAACAAGGCTTTGGTTTCAGGCACATCGAATAATTTAATCTTAATTTGTCTAACTATAATATCTGTTCTTTCCCCAGTTACTGAAATGACAACTCGATCTGGCCCCATCAGACACAATCTGTCACAATTCAACTGTCATTTTGATCAAAACTAGATAAAGCCGATAGATATCTTGCCGACCGAGTCAAGTCACGTTTAGTTCGGTCAACCATCTCAATGTTAAACCCATAGACATACTAGCCATAGACCTGTCATGGTAATAATAATACCAAGATTGAACGGGATGGTCTTATTAAACTTTCAATGGGTATGCCAGGGAAGGCGCTATTATCGTTGGTCCTTGTCATAGTCTCACATTGTGATTATTGCTTACTTCCAAAAGGCCCTGAGTACAATATAAACGTTTGTTACCCTCCACCGCTTTTTGAAGGGGAACAAAGAAACCGACTAAATTATGTGGTTTTATGGCTAGCTACGGTATGCTGTCAGCCATCTTGAAATGCGTTTCCAAATTAGTCGCGTTGTGTATTCTGTCCTCCTTTGGTGTACGCGTGTTTCAACTTTAGAGATACTTGCTTTGAGGTTAAACCATATAGAAATAAGTAAGCTTATAGCGTGCTCACTCAATCAATATAGCTTACTATTGTTATTCCCGGAGACTTGGTATTGGTATTTACGCCCCCCGCCCGCTTCCTACAGTCCCCTTATAATGCTCTCATTATGTCAAGCTTCCGGGCTAATAGCAAGTTGTATGCAGAGCACTCTAAGCTGACTTATTTCTCTATGGCTAAACTAGCCAGCAAATTTAAATATCACAACTATCCCTAATCATTTTAATAATAAATGCGAAAGCAGCTCTGTTTGTATCGATTTAGATGTAACTATGTATAGAGATAGATTGAGCCCCGGAGAAGGACATTGGATAGTTGTTAATAGGAAAGATCTCTCTTTCAAGATTTCCCATTACGCTATTTCTATTTAAAAGCCCATGGAAATGACACTTTTGTGCCCCAGTAAAATCAGTAGTACCCCAACAACACTTGAACTTAACAGGTTCACTGCGAGGAACGCGGCTAGCGGGTGCTACATGACTCATATGCCGGGCTGCAACTATTTCTAAACGCTTAACATTTATAGCATGAAGTTACACCAATACAACAGAATCCACAAAAACAGTTCCATGCAATTTATATATCTAGTATTTCATAACCAAATAATGTTTATTCGGGAAACAAAACGTACGTACGTAAAAAGATTAGGTAGCAAACTTGTAACAGGATGAGAGAATTGACAAAAGTATACGTAATAATAATAACATAACCCCAAGAGTTAAAATTCATAAGGAATTAGGATTAGTTTTAAATAGTATTTTTTCTGTTCTGCCGCGCTTACAGTAATATAATAACCGTAGGTATATGAATATGGAAATATTGAAGATTAATAAAAAATAGGATACATTCATAAAGACAAGTCTGGAGAATGGCACGTCTCGAGTTTCCCGCCTGGCTGCGGACAGAAGATTCCTTACAAAGTGATTCATTTCATAGGGCAACGGCCCTTGAGTTTAGATCAAATTAGTACTTCTTTGTGTTAACATAAGGTATACAATTGAATACACGAAGATCTCAATACATATGCGACCACAGTATTTAATCCTTTCTTTTCTTGATTGTAGAATTGAAGGCAATAAATATTACACAACAGTAGACATCTAAAATGAACACCCCTTTTACTGTAATAAACTGTATTTTTTGTTAATGTTAAAAAATCTTGGAAAAAGCAGTAAGTTTCCGGGCCATCACCAAACAAAGCGTAATAAACAGCAAAATAGTTAAGAAATGCATTTATTTACATATTACATTGTTGTAAAATTGTTAGAAATAAGCAGACTTAATTGAACATATCTCTTAAAATGCAGAATTTTAAAATATCATCGGACAATACTTTAGTCTATACAACTAACGACTAAAACTTAAATTAAATTGATATTTTAAATGAAAAAAAAGCAAACTTTTCTAACACCAATACAGTCTAGCGCACGAAAGTAAACTTCAAACGAAAAGTGCGTCCGAAAGAAGTCAAAATAATAAGTGAGTGACGTCATTAGACGAGAATGCCAACATAACAAATAAAATAAGTTATCTGTCAATGTCGAACCAGTTACGAGTTAGAAACCGCCTATTCTTTGAAGCTTTCTTTCGGACCGCCAGTTTTGTTTAAAGAGCTCACTAACCTAACTCCATCGTCCAGCAAACCACAGACTTTGCAATGAAACCAGTTGGAGCCATTAAGAAAAAAAAAACAATATTTAAATATATCTCATACGAGTAGCACCCATATTAGGTTAATTTTATAACAATTTAAATAGAAGTAAGTACCAATCGTTCAGTTGCATTTTAACGTTTATTTACATTAAATGCTAGTTTAGTTTAGTTTTAAATATGGAAGAGTTTAACTATAAGTCCATTCGATATGTATTTTAAACGGATGCAAAAACAGAAAACTACGTGACTCAGCAGTTGGGTCAATTACACATATATATATATAAAAGGTACATTCGACGTCGAAGAAGTTTACAATTTTGCACCTCGTTACAAAGGGAGTAAGCTGCAAACGTGTAATCATAATATCGATCGTAGCACTTTGGCTAAGTACCAAGTTGAGTGGTTTTGTTTGACTGTAAACTATCGTCAATCATATTGACAGTAATATAACATAATATTAGGGTTACACTAGGACCTGTTTCGATTTTTTCGGGCATCCATATTCAGACTTGAGTGCACTGATACGTGTGCGTCGCGAGAATACACACACACATGTCACAATTAATATCATAGTGACCAAAATGCGTGAAGTAAACTTAATAGATTTTTGTTTACATTTTAACCCCCGAAGCAAACAGAGGTATGGTATAAGTTTAACTGCTATGTGTGTCTGTCTGTGACACCACTGTATTTGCTATAAGGGTTGAACTTTTTTTTAAGCAGGTTTCCTTGCGCGTGATCTTACAAATGTTATATCAAAATCGGTTCAAGCTTGACGCCGGTTTTCCTAAAATATTAATACATATAGAATGGACTATAATTACTGTTGTTTAGTCTGATAAATGGAAATGGCACTTGTTCGTTATCCGTTAATACAATTTTGTTTAAAAAAAAAGTCAATGTCATTGTGATTCGTTAAAATGAAATGTTCTAGGTATCATAATTAAAAATACCCATTCTAATCCTAACTAATAAACATATCGGTTTAAATAATTTACTACCAACTAGCTTATTTAAAATATCTTCAACATGTTAATATAAGTCATATCATAAGCAACAAACAAGGCTTTGGTTTCAGGCACATCGAATAATTTAATCTTAATTTGTCTAACTATAATATCTGTTCTTTCCCCAGTTACTGAAATGACAACTCGATCTGGCCCCATCAGACACAATCTGTCACAATTCAACTGTCATTTTGATCAAAACTAGATAAAGCCTGACCAGAAATATATGATCATGTTGCGGAATTCCATTGAAACTAATTTCTTACACTGGCAATAATCTTAATGACAGAATGATATGGATGTGTGAGTGCATGTGATAGGCACTGTCACAGTTGAGTCACTGTTGTCAAGTGTCATTGAAGCGGTTGATTTGAATAATAAAAGTGTTGAATATTAAATAATAAACGACGAAAAATTCCCAATCAAGATGTCACTATCCCATAGAGAATCATCCCAAGTAACAAAAGCTTCTATAACTAAGGCCTTTTATCACCAATCAGTGATATAGTAGGCCTATAATGGTAACCATTGTGACTGCTTGTACTATAAAGGTTTTTAATAGAGCGTTTTGGTTCTATAAATTAAAGAGCAGTTTAGTTCTATAAGTTAGCTCTTAGAACGCTTAAAGGACCATAAAAAAGAATCTTTAAAGTGTTGCACTGTAATAGATTTGCAAAAAGCAATTATAGTACTATTTAATACTATAGACACTTTACTGACACTTTTATGTACCTATTATGCACTAATAATGCGTCGAATTAGCTTTTATAGTACTAGTATTGTAGCAGTATCGCAAACACTATTACAGGATTAATCTGCACTATAAAAGGACTTTGCACGACCATTACATAACGTTTTAGCTTTTTAAATGCTCCCTCAACATCGCTATAGGGCTACCCAAATCCATTAAAATATGGCTGCCGTTTTCTGAAAGTGATAGCACATTAGCAGCACGACTGGAGCCCATGTGTACTATAGCAGCCACAGTCGGGACAAGTCCTAATTTTATTAATTAAAATTTAATTAAAACAGTAAAATTACGAAGGCGCATTGTCAAACTTGAAATTAGCATAATGATTTTGTCAATACAATTATTTTCGCAAGTGCAAGTACCGGCAGAATTACGGTTCACGAATGTTTTTTAGTATGTACCTTTATATGTCACTTTAAGGAACTAAAGGGACATGGCGAATGACTTACAAATATATTTGTTTAATTTCTTGTGAAATAACCTCACGACGACGACAGCACACAACACGAGGCTTTTGGTGATAAAAAAAATCACTGGAATCGTTTACGGCGCAAATTAGCACTATAAACATGTTTTGGTTACTTTAATAGTTCCTAATTGTGACATAAACATTGCAGGCATTTCAATTATAGAGCTGATTTATCACAGTGAGAGCCTTTATGTGAGAGTATTTATAGAATAAATCAGTGATAAAACTAGGGCCTATTTGGGGTTAGGTAAAGGTTTACGACACCATTATAGTGCTAATCATGAACACTAATTAGCACGTTCTAAAATGTTCTCAGGACTTTTTTAGTGCCAAATTTTGCTACTTGGGATACGCTCTATGACTGTTGCCCTATAAATGAGAGTAATAGCCCGCTCTTGACAATAATCATATATTTCTGGTCAGGCTTTAGATGTTTTTGTATTTACTACCTAATCTAACCAATCCAACTGTTATTTCAGTACAAAACCAGATATGAAAACTGGAGACGAAAACAGAGTTTAACTAAAATATAGCTCAAAAACTTATGAAGCGCCCTTGGTCTATATAGAAATATAAGATTTGTATGACACGAGTCATTTGAATTTGAAATCATTTCCAATTCAGTTCTAAAACGACGACGAAGGCCACTTCTAAAGTTTTTTTTTACAATAATCTTTTTTAAATGCCCGAGTTCATAATATTTCTTAGGGTATCTTAAAAAATGCTAAGTATATACCTATAGTGAACTAGACTATCCTATATCGAAGCCCTTGAAACATTGAATAATAAAATCTATTAAAAACACTCGCCAATTTCGAGTATTCAAAAAAGTAGATATCTAAATGTATTTTCTAGTATATAGCGTTGTCCAATGCTTAAAAATCAAGTCATAGGAAATGTTTTAATAAAGGGAGTTTTTGAGGAAGTTATTTATTAAGATTCTAGTACACAACTAGAATGACAAATAACGCTTGGCAACGATTGAAAGCGTGCAGTGGTTTCTACCTTACCTTTACTTTTTAAATATTGAAATCACTATCATTATCCAATCCAATATAACAACGGCTTCCGCATGTTGATGGGACTGCCACGTTACTGCAGCGCGTCGGGGATGTTTGCGGAGGCTAGAGTAGACGATTTTAGTGCGATAATCCGTAATCGCACCGCCTCCCTCATGCGCAGAGTACGTGACAGTTCCAACAGCTTGCTACGTCTCATCTGGGAAAATCCTGCTTGTGCTCTATGGAGGCACTGTAATGACCTACATATGGGTTCTAGGGGCATAGTTTATGACCTAATGTAATTGACATTTAAAATTTTTGGACATTTGGAATTTAATTTATATTTATTTTAATGGAATTTAATTTGTAATATTTATTTGTTGTTATTGTATTGTGTGACATAATTTAATTTAGTTTTTATTGTATTAGTGTTAATTTAATTTAATTTTTATGTGGTTTTAATTTAATTTATTATTTTGTATGTAATTATATGGACTTGTGGTCTGAATTAAACGATTTGAATTATATAATTACGTTAAATGATTTCCTTCTGTAACATTAAATTCCAAGATGTATACAAAAACGCCATCTTCCGAATCCATTTTTCAGATGAGATTTATTAAAGTATAAAAGTGATCACACTGATCACGCTCGAAATGTTCTTTTATGTGAAGACCTATCCTCTCTTTTGCACACTTCGACTATCTTTAAGCGTTACCATGCTACTATAATTATAGAACAATTTGGCAAATACCCTTTTCTGACAGATGAGATGACGCATTGAAATTACTTTTAAGCAGTGGGCTATAAATAACTTATACACCTATGGAATGTTGCAAAACAATAACTTATTAATACCTACTTGTATACGCCTAATGGTTAATTGCATTATCTTTAAGAACACATCAGGGAAGCGAAGTGTTTCATACAATATTGATTTGGCAAGCTTAAGGAAGATAGTGTTAATACTAAATGGCATCATCTACAATTGAAGGAACCTTTATTCATAAAACTTAGCAAATTGCCTTTAATTTTATCTCTTACTAACCTAATACAATTTTCATAATGAAGGACAGGGACATACGATTAGCATACGATTAGCAAGAGGTCTTTTCTCTCATTTGACCAAAGTCTATAAATAATAATTTATCAGCGAATGGAATGTTGACTCAAGTGTTTCATAAATTAAAAAGAAAGATAGATCTTTAAAAATATGGCATCTGTACGCTGTTATTAAATCAAATACAAACATTGAAAAAATAATTAACCCAGCAGGACTTGAACCTGCATCGAGCGGTTTACGGTTATGAAATTTTCAATGCTCTCAATCATTTTTTTGCATTTATTTTGATATTTACATCGGCTTTAGAGCGGCCGTAAATTGGTAAAGCGATCGAGCCCCGGCAAGGCGTATCGATGCAGGTTCAAGTCCTGCTGGGTTGATTATTTTTTCAATGTTTTCAATGCTTGTATTTGATTTAATAACAAATTATTGTATGAGTGGAATGCCCCACTTTATAAACATGCAAAAATAATGATGATATTATTGGTTACTTTACTAACGTATCTAACTGCCACGGTTTGCAACTATAATGAAGTATTTTCTATGGGTGGCTTATAAAGTTATAATGTCACGTATTATGAACAATGCACGTTTATAGTTTAGGTATATGAGTTTTTACCAATTTTTAAATGACTATAAAAGTGTTTTTCGCAAATTTAATTTCAAGACTGCAACGAAATAATACAATTTATTTTATAGGAAACTAGCCTTTTTTAAATTTTATAGATTTTTAAAAACAATTATATGTTATCATCTACGTATTTGTAAAATTTCAAAGAGGTAGAAGTAGTAGAAGTATAATTTTATACTAGTATTGCAAAAAACGCTACCTGTTTAGTTATAAGAATAAGTAAATAGGTAGGTAGTGTTTCTTGCAATATCCTATAAAAAACCTATTTTGAGTAGAAAAAGTCTTTAAAAAACAAAGATATTTCTTGAAGACATTTCCTACTCAAAATAGGTTTATTTTATTTTATCATAAACAATCATAATATAAGGCATTTGTAAGCTAAACGAGCCAAACAAGATTTTGTTTTTTTTTTAATTTAATTTATTAGCTCTATGTTGCATTTATCGGGGTAGTTAAATTTAGACTTAGTGTCACTATGACAATGTTCAAAATATCGATTCAATAAAAGTGAAACATAGAACCCTGTAATATTGGGCCAGCGATTATGCCTGCTAGTGGCGAGCCAAATGACGAGGCGACGAGCGAGCGGAGTGTCTACACACTCGACTCGCATTTCGCCATCGCGTCAAGGGTGGTATTTCTTCACGAGTCAACGGGATCATACACAAGAGATTTTTGTTTCCCTTCTTGACCGTATATTATAGCTGAAAATTCATAGTTTAGATGAACACTTGACACACTTGAGCATTCACTTGTAACAGAACATCAGCATTAGGCGTGTCCACACCGGACGCACCGCCTCGCGAGGAAATTGCCGCGCGAGGCAGCTCGGCTAGTGTGGACGTGCCTCGCCCGAGGCAAACGCAAGCGCAGCCGCAATGCCTCGGGCGAGGCACGTCCACACCAGCCGAGTTGCCTCGGGCGAGGCACGTCCACACCAGCCGAGTTGCCTCGCGCGGCAATTTCCTCGCGAGGCGGTGCGTCCGGTGTGGACACGCCTATTCGCCGTTATCAACAGACTTCATGATTTCGAAGGAGGAGGTTTTCATTTCGTCGGGATCCTTGTTTAAGCATTTTTTTAAATGTATGTTCATCGATTATTCAAAGATGGCTGGCCCGATTTGGAAAATTATTTTTTTCTTTGAATGAGTATATGTATACTTCACACTTGGTTCCATTGTCATCAGGTCAGGATCTGATGATGGGATCCTGGAGAAATCGAGGGAACTCTTCAACTATTATAGGCACACCTGTAGTGACTTAAGTACTTTTTACAGTAGCTCGGGCGTTTGCTTGTGAGCTGTAATATAAAATTCGCTAGAATGCTCATTACAAATGAATGCTCAAGTTTATCACTTATCAGCACCTGTATGGAAATGTTTCGAGCGACGACGTTACTAACTCGCATATGTAAATGTATCTGGGTTTGATAATGTTACGATGTCTACGCAGTCGTATCCGGCGGTCCCTCGTGCTTCAACGTCCGCAGATTAACTGTCGACAGCTGACTGACGGGCACGCTGGCCGAGTCGCTGTACGTGTTCGAGCCCCGCACGGGCCCCCATCTACTGAAATGTTTAGTCATCACCCCGTCATATTCCAAATCGCTCCCTTGCGAGGAGCAGGTAGCTACCGTGCTGGTGCTTTTGACCGTGTCGTATTTCCCGTCTATGGAAGGCAGGTCTATCATGACGGCCTCTAATGCTCTGTCCTGTTTTAAGCTCTGTTGGGATATGCTGCGTTTCATGCCAGTTTCCTCAGTTTGTTTGAACAGGAGCTCTGACATACTCTGTCGGTTAAGTTTCTTGTTGAAGTTGACGGGACTTTTCGCTCTGATGACTGGTTTGTTGACGGCCGGTTTCGAGAGTCCGCCACGAGGCTCTTCCTCGATGCGCTTTGATTCGAAGAAGTCGTTTCCGTAAGCCATTATTGGGTCTCTTCTATCATCGCTTCCAGAGAACACAGAAAAGCCGGATATTTTCTCGGACACTAGCTTAAGATTGGATGTGGATCCGTATCTTTGTTCTTTAGTCAGTTTCCCGCGTTTGGTGGTATTATTGGCGCTGGTTGCGGCAGATCTAGTAGCTCTACGGTCTAGAGGACTGATGCTCCTCCGTCGGGCCGTGTTTGGAGTGTTAGCGATCAAGTTGAGACTTGTCCTGGAGCGACTAAGAGAGCCCATGAAGGAATTCCGTTGGTGGTAGGCCGTTAAGACATGTTGTAGGACGTTCTTGGGAAACGGGGCGTCTAGATAGATAGCGCGGTCGGCGATGGGTCTGCCGTACTTGGCCTCGTGGTCGTCGAGTTGCTTGGCGAAGGTCTGAATGAGCGTCTGGGAGACAAAGGGCTGGTTTAGTGTGGGCGCAGAAGGACGGCACACACATACCTGGGGACCGTGGTTTGGAACGCGTATCTTGGGATATTACTTGGTTAAATTGCTGGTATATTGGAATAAAAGAAAGATATCTTAGTGGCCTCTGAGTTACAATGTTCCGTTGCAAATTAAGAAAAAAAATTAAACGTCTGTCTATGTTTTTAGACTCCATACACGCGACCGCCGATGAGGCTCACAGCCACCGCTGTCGTCTAAAACTTGTTCATTCTAATCTATACATTTTGATCGAGTCGCTTATGCCGCCCGCACCCACCGCCTCCAGCGGCACGATCAAAATGTATAGATTTGTATAAAACTGTGTTGGATGACAGCGGTAGCCGTTCCCGCTACTGCAAACGTGCGTCGAGTCAGTTTCCTTTCAAGAAATCGGTTTAGTCTATGTAGATCATAAGAAATAATAATATTTGATACGCGTTCCAAAACCACATCAACATAATAAACAGCACATCCTGGAACGTACACAACCCCTATATCTTCAATGATATCTTTCTCTCCTATATTCCTGTAAACACCCTACATTTTTGGACCCGACCACCAATTAGCGAAGCTACAGCATGCCACGACCATGCGCCCATGTTACATGCTCCACAACATGCCAGGTATGTACAAGATTGGGTACAGATATAGAGAAATTCGTAAACTTAGAGTGTTTACTCATGTAGTACATAGACATGGCTAAAAATTACGTTTGAAGCTAGCTTAAATCTTATTAATGGTATGTTTTATACCTCTCTTAATAAAAAAAAAACTAAAAACCAGCTGTTCATACAAGCAGTGAGCACTCTAAGCTTTAATTCTCTATGGTACAGCGAAAGTCAAAAGTCGCCGTTCAGTTAGTACATACACAGTCTTAATGATTGGACCCATTAGTTTATGAAACGGACCACTAGTCGTGATAAATATTTTTTATATTGTAGGTACAATGTTTACAAATCGAGAGTATACTTCTGACTTTGACTGTATGCATGCACATATTTCGCAGATTTAACACATAAAATGTATGGTTGGATGGTCTTTCCACAATGTTTTATTTGTCATGAATGTCATACTATTTTTTTTATACCACGACGGTAGCAAACAAGTATACGGCCCGCCTGATGGTAAGCAGTTACCGTAGGCTATGGACGCCTGCAACCCCAGAGGATTCACATGAAGCGACACTAGCGGCAAAAGTAGACTAACTACAACTACTCTATTTACAGAAAAGTTTGATATGAATTCCATTTGTTTCTTAATTCCTGATAATATCGTAAATAAATGTTTACTATTTTCCATAGTGTTCTAATCAACTAATAAATTTTCAACATTAGAAAAATATTAAAGTTAATAAAAGATTGTATTAAGGATTAAATGCAATTTTATACTTGAGCAATAGGTTATAAATACTGGTATGTGTGCTTGCTTAGCACATAATGTTCTGTGTAACCAATATTTTTTTTGGTACAAAATACTAAATTTTAGTTTTTGCTTTTCGACCGTCCATTGGGCCTTTTTAATGTACAGAATACACTGCTACTCTTTTTGAGATAATTAACAAGTCAGTTAGAGTCAGATTATTGGTGAGTGTACAGTTGTACACTCACCAATAATCATATCTCACAAGACAACGCATAAAAATGTCTGTCACAATCTTGTTTGTAAAGCCATGAGAACTTGACACATATTTTTGGCAAGTTAAGATATTATTACGCTGATTCTATTTCTCAAATTCCCTTTTTCTGCCCTTTTTTGAGCCGCCCTTATAACTTTTAACAAAGACCCATCTTCTCCGAAATAAACGAAGCCATAGACCTTAACACCTTGTCATAAGATTCACATTGCTGATTTTGTAATAATCCATTGTAACAAAGACCATCCTCCACAAATCGAAGCCACAGTAAAATTAACCAATTTCCCTAATCCAAGGTTCACATTACTGAGTCTGCTGCAATAATCAATTGTAACAAAGACCATCCTCCACAAATCGTAGCCACAGTAAAACAGACCGTATCTCCGTATAATAAAGTCCACATTGGCACTCACCATCTTGCGGTCGCCGAGCGTGGCCCGCCACTCCTTGAGCTCGTGGGAGTAGCGCTCCTCGACGGCTTTCATCTTGTTGCCCTCGTGGTTCATGAGCGCCTTGCGCTTCTCGTTCTGGTATTGCTCAAGTTCGCGGAGCAACGCCTGAGGGAGAGTTTTAATCATTATGCGATCGAGTTCAGTGAAAAGTTGGTACACATAGAGACTTAATTATTTCACTTAAATAACGTATATTGTGTAGATTTAGGAAGTACCATAATCGAAATATAGCGTTACGCACTGGTATTTTTCCATAACACTATAATATTCTGGATATATTTGAGATTACGTTTTCAGATTAGTAAATAAACCCGTTTTATAAAAAGCAACCCCCTCATGTGTAATTAGTCTTTTTAACACAGTTGCTTAAAAAAGTGCTTTTCTTGTAGAAGTTTCTGGTGCGGGAAGTTCGATTTCTCGCACTAGCGCTTTTACTTTTCCAGCCAATCACAGCTCAGGATTCATGATCACCGCGCTGCACCGCACCGCGCGAGAGCGTTCGGATATATAGTACTAAGGTAACCTGAGTGACTAATTAGGAACATGCATGATTTTTTTGGAAGACGTCATTCGATTCTATTTCCCTGTAGATTCAAATGTCACTAATAAACCTACTATCTATGATAGCCCTGAAACGTCAAAAATGTGAAAATACGTTAGGCGTCTGCGCCGCGCGCCAAAACGCCCCATACAAAAAGTGTGAGGTTTGTGACGTCACCGACCACAAAGTTGCAGAAAACTGTTTGGAAGGAACAAGTTTTTGGAAGATTTTTGTAATTTTAGGCACGAAAAAATGCGTTTAGCTATATAGTTGTCATACATTTTTTTTCTCGTTAGAACATAAGTAATCGAAACACATTTGAGGTATAAAAAAAACTGGCCAAGTGCGAGTCGGACTCGCGCACCGAGGGTTCCGTACAAACCTGTAGGTATATAGGGGTAGTAACTTTAAAAAAAATTATTATATCATGTAACTAAAAATTTACGGTTTTTGCAATTTTTTCTTTATCTGTGCTATAAGACGTTGCTTCGTAACAAATGTCAAGATTTTGAGTTCACGGGAAGTACCCTGTAGGTTTTGATTCCCTTGCGAGCGAAAATTTGCGGTATAAACGGCTGTATCTTTTGATTGCGTTGGCTTAGAAGTCTGATTTTTTCACAACTCCAAGGGACAGTAGACCTGAGTATTTGATATAAATTTCAGCTTGATAGCTCCACGCATTCCTGAGAAAAATGGTCTTGACAGACAGACAGACAGACAGACAGACAGACAGACAGACAGACGGACAACAAAGTGATCCTATAAGGGTTCCGTTTTTTCCTTTCGAGGTACGGAACCCTAAAAAAATGCCTTAAATTTTACGTTTTTAAACCGCAATACCTTTAAAAACTGTTAAAAATTATTACGGATTTCCACTTATTTATATTAATTTGGGGTTGTTGAACGTGTTTATGGAACAAACTCAATTAAATATTTTTCACGCATGTTCTCTATTGTCCTTTTTGTAATTTTTTCGCAACTGTATTAAAAAACGTCGTTCGACGGAATGTCATTCTTCACTCGCCTCGAGTTTAGCCACAAGCCGTAGGTAGTCTCGGAACTCGTGGAATAATGACATCCTTTCTGACTACTATTTCCAGCGGCTTGGTTGTATTTATTAATACTCGTACTGACCTCGCCCGCAGCCTTGAGCTCTTCCCTCGCCTTGGCGTGCTTGGTCGCCAACCGTTGTTGCTCGGCGCGATACCGCCTCTTCTCGTTTTCTTGGAACTGCAACAAACATATAATTTAATGGTTTGTACTAACGGCAACACACTTAATTTTGGGTGAGTTGCACCATGCACAATTAACGAACTGATTAACGTTAAATATGGCGGGCAGCTGTATTTACACAGAAAAATGTAAAATTTTTCATACAAGTAAATTTTAACGACGCTGATGTTAACAGATGGTTTGGTGCAACCGGTCCTTAATCTCGATAAAGCATAGACATGGGATATTAGGTATAGACGGGGCAAGAGTACCAATACTCGACGGGATGTTTTAAAATTAGTCGCGTTGCGTGTATTCTGTGCTTCTTGGGCGAACGCGTGTTTCAACTCTAGAGATACTTGCTTTGAGCGTTAAAGTTTATGAACGGTTAATAATGAAATGGTATGAATTAATTAAAACTTAATATTTTTAATATTTTGATAATGGAATAAACAACAATTGTCTAATTTGTAAATCCTGGTCATGACACCACAATTTATAAAGATCCATCTTTACATAAATAACATTAAATATATAAGCTAATGAAAGTAATGCAGTGAAATTTAGACAATGCCAATTGGATATTAAGCCTTTTCAACTGACTTCAAGATTTCGAAGGAGGAGGTTCTCAATTCATCGGCATCTTTGTTGCTATTTTTTTTAATGTATGTTCACTGATTATTCGAAGACGGCTGGACCTTTTTTGTTTGAAAGAGTATACTTCACAGTTGGCCCCATTGTAACCAGGTCAGGTCAGGTATATTATAGGCACACCTATAATGATTTAAATATTTTTTACGTCACACCTTGGCATAATGTGAGTTTTACCGCACGCTACGCGTACAGTAAAACTCGCATTATGGCCAGGTGGACACGTAAAATTGTGTACTCACTGCGGGCAGTAAAAAGAAAGCCCTCTATCGCATATTTACAACCCTCGCCTGCGGCTCGGGTTACAAGTACCTGCGATTTCGGACTTTCTTTCTTTTACAGTCCTTGGTAAGTAATGTACTATTACAGTAGCTCGGGCATTTCCTTTTGGAAAGGTGGAGTCTAAGTGAAGTCGGTTGTTTTTTGTTTAATATTATTAATACTACACATTTTGAAGAGATGCGGTCGATAATTCATGAGGCCAAGTCCGAATGTTATAGTAGCAATTCCGAAACCTGAAAACGTTGGTTCTAATCCAGTAAAAGAAGGCGTTGGTTATTTTTTATTTAGTATAGAATATCGGTTCATTAACTATTGTATATCATATCCAATGATATTGTTGCTAGATGAATTAGAACTGTATAGTGAGCCAGTAGAGTACCTTCTTGAGCCGCTCGCGCTCGTCGTCGTGGTGCGCGCCGATGCGCAGCGACTCGCGGAACATCATCTCGCGCGCGCGCATCTCGCCGCGGATGCGCTTGGGCAGCGAGCGCTTCTCCACGGCTTGACCTTTGGCTAGCTCCTCCTCTTTGCGGGTGTTTTTCCTGTCAAACAAGTTATTTTTTTAATCTTACTTCAGATAGTCATCAGTTACTCATTGAAAGGAATAAAATCATTGGATAATTCTAAGATGGTATGCGTGAAGTGGTTTTACGTTAAAGTTTGGGTGTTATGTAATCTCCAATATCAATCCAATGAGATTAAAAACCTTTCTCTTTGGCTTTTTTTGTAACCCTACATACTTACTCCTTTTTTTCATAAATGTAAGACTGACATATTTAAAGAGATGTTATTTAAACGGTTTCATCATCACTTTGCGCTTTCATCCCGGCGACTGATGATATATCTAGACGTAGAACTTCAAACAAACCGTCAGCGTGAAACCGGGAAACAGCTCGATATACGCATGCTCACTACGCTGCCAATCAAACGCGTCAAAATATTAGTCTGTTTTCAATTACAACAATTACTTAAAATACGATTGGTCAATCGCAAAATCATTTTGCTGTGATTCGTCGTAGCAATGACACTTGAAAATGACAGGGCAACAGTGACATTGGAAACGCATTATCAGTGGAAGGTTTCATAAAATAGAGAGCAATTTTCGAATGTATATTTTTTTGTTATAAGAGGTTTGAATTTTATTTTAAAGTAAACAAGCAGATACTTGGTCACTTTACTGGTTACTTGCTTAACACGTTTGCCGCAAGACTTTAAGGCGGTTTCCTTCACAGAAAATCTTGCGGTCCGCACCTATGGTCCCCGTAGTACAGGAGGCTTACGTGTCAGGGGGAGAAAAAAGATGCCATTTTTGAGTTATCTCCAAAAACCTTTTTCCATAGGCATCAGATACGACCTTTTGGTATTAGTTTGGTTCTTATTCCATTGAAGGTATGGAACCCTCCTATGCGTGGTCCGACACGCACTTGGCCGGTTTTTAGTTTAGTACTGTAGAATCTATATTTGTGTATAAAAACTGCATTGTACAATTTTCAACGTTCATGGTTACGGGACTTACGGGTCAACTGAGAAAAATATATTTATATCCGTCAAAAATTATATTGTGCATAACTACCCACATATAGAATACTCGGGGAATACGTAGTAAAGTCAGGAGATAAACTGAATGTAGTATACGCCATATTATCCGTTTTTAGTCGTTTTATTTCATTTAAATATGTCAATTAAAATTTATCTTTGATTTCTTTCACTATCAGGTATCACTCATTACCATAAACAGCCTATACAAATACAGCCTGTCTTTGACCGTGGAGCTTTAAATGCGAGGACTGATTGTGCTCAATGTGCTCCTTAAACTGAGCTACTTTTAGTCTACAACTATTTGAATAAAGGTTATTTTATGATAATACTTCGTTTATATAAACTAAATTTAACGGCCTCCTAGCCTAGTCATTCGTGACCCTGCCTATGAAGCAGGAGGTCCCGGGTTCGAATCCTGGTCAGAGCATTTATTTGTGTGTTTATCACGGATATTTGTTCCTGAGTTATGAATGTTTTCTTTGAATCTAAATATTTATCTGTATCTATCTATTATTATATATATTGTCGCCTAGTACCCGCAGCACAAGCCTTATTGAGCTCTACTGTGAAACTAGGTGGATTTGTGTAAGATTGTCCCATAATATTTATTTATTTTATTTTATAAATACTATTTCCGTATACCACATCCAATGAAGCAATTGACATCGTCTGTCACACTTCAAAAACTGATGATTTTGCAGTAAATTCATGCTCAAATAAGTCTTGAATTGCATTTTTTTTTAACAAATCCAGTAATTTTCAAAAGTTGTAGTTTATGAGCAAAATCCATCCTTACATTGCCCATGATCAGAGGCATACTGTATACTATTAACTTTATCTGCGTGTTATGAAAAATGAGATGTAAACATGTGTATTTAACTTAAATCAAAACATTTATCTTATTAAAAAGTAATAAAAAAATATCGTAAGTTTTAATGGTTGTTCAAAAGTTGGCATAGCACCATCCCCATATAAAAATATCCGGTAAAATAAATTTATAATCATATGTTTTCGGCTTAACTTACGTATGATAAGTGAGCCCGTCTTTTTTATTATGTTTTCCAGTTTTACTATGACACCATTTTACGGCGCAAGAAGGCATGTTTACAAAATTATTTAATTTTTGATAAACTTCATTACGACCGTGTCACTGAGCCGCCATTCGTAAACTAAACGGCTTTGCGGCTCAGTTTGTAAGCCCCGCCCCCCGCGGCTCACTTTTTGTGGGGTCATTTTTCAGAGCTACTTCATTGTCTATATATCATCAGTCGCCGTTTCATCCTCATTAAGGATACAGCAATGTATCCTGGTCACGGCACCACAAAATGTAAACACCTACCTCTTGATCTGCTCGAGTTCCTTGTCGTGCCGCACTAGCATTTGGTGTCGCCGCAGCAGGAACTCCTCTTTGAGCTGTCGCTTGGCCAGCTGGTGTCGCTCGTGGATTTGCTTCTCTTCTAACTCCCAGAGGGCGGCTTCTCGGGTTCGCATTATCTGTGGGAAATTTAATGAATGAAAAAACACTTCTAATGAAAATTTTAGTTAATCGGGGTGCAGAGGTGCTAACTCATCAGGCTAGCACAAGGAAATTAGAACCAATGGAGTTTGCATCTCTTTTACCCGTTTGAAGAAGAGTTAATACATTCGTGGTGTCTTTATCTGCGGGATGATCATTTAAAAAGTTTCGTAGTAACGTTAAATTCGCTCGACAGCAGGTGTTGCTCAACACACTGTCAGAGATTAATTCTGGAGAAAGCTACTGCAATTCAGCGTGACGCCATAAAATGGCCGCATTTCGCGCATCCAATTTTGTTTCGACTAGTCAACCCTCCTTCTATCAGGTAAGAGAGATGTAAACTGCGTACGTTTTAATCTAATTATAGTAACAGCAAGACAATCCCTACTCATAGTGTTGTGTTCCTGCTGGTGAGTAGCCGTCAACACAGTAAATCCTCCTTTTCATAAAGGGTCAGCAACGCGCATGTGACACCTCTGGAGTTGCAGGCGTCCATAGGCTACGGTAGCTGCTTACCATCAGGCGTATGCCACCGTCGTGGTATATAAAAACCACTATTGACCACTGATGGTAAACCTTATATCGTTGCAATAAGGTTTGAAATGAGTGTTGTTGTAGATAGTCGTACCTGCTGCCGCTGCTGCAGGTACTGCGTGTCGGTGAGCGCCTGCCGCTCGCGGTGGTGCTCGTGCATGCGGCGCAGCAGCGCGTCCCCCGCCTCCGCCAGCGACGCCACGAACGAGCGCTCGCGCTCCGCTGTCTGTACGTACCTGCTGCCGCTGCTGCAGGTACTGCGTGTCGGTGAGCGCCTGCCGCTCGCGGTGGTGCTCGTGCATGCGGCGCAGCAGCGCGTCCCCCGCCTCCGCCAGCGACGCCACGAACGAGCGCTCGCGCTCCGCTGTCTGTACGTACCTGCTGCCGCTGCTGCAGGTACTGCGTGTCGGTGAGCGCCTGCCGCTCGCGGTGGTGCTCGTGCATGCGGCGCAGCAGCGCGTCCCCCGCCTCCGCCAGCGACGCCACGAACGAGCGCTCGCGCTCCGCTGTCTGTACGTACCTGCTGCCGCTGCTGCAGGTACTGCGTGTCGGTGAGCGCCTGCCGCTCGCGGTGGTGCTCGTGCATGCGGCGCAGCAGCGCGTCCCCCGCCTCCGCCAGCGACGCCACGAACGAGCGCTCGCGCTCCGCTGTCTGTACGTACCTGCTGCCGCTGCTGCAGGTACTGCGTGTCGGTGAGCGCCTGCCGCTCGCGGTGGTGCTCGTGCATGCGGCGCAGCAGCGCGTCCCCCGCCTCCGCCAGCGACGCCACGAACGAGCGCTCGCGCTCCGCTGTCTGTACGTACCTGCTGCCGCTGCTGCAGGTACTGCGTGTCGGTGAGCGCCTGCCGCTCGCGGTGGTGCTCGTGCATGCGGCGCAGCAGCGCGTCCCCCGCCTCCGCCAGCGACGCCACGAACGAGCGCTCGCGCTCCGCTGTCTGTACGTACCTGCTGCCGCTGCTGCAGGTACTGCGTGTCGGTGAGCGCCTGCCGCTCGCGGTGGTGCTCGTGCATGCGGCGCAGCAGCGCGTCCCCCGCCTCCGCCAGCGACGCCACGAACGAGCGCTCGCGCTCCGCTGTCTGTACGTACCTGCTGCCGCTGCTGCAGGTACTGCGTGTCGGTGAGCGCCTGCCGCTCGCGGTGGTGCTCGTGCATGCGGCGCAGCAGCGCGTCCCCCGCCTCCGCCAGCGACGCCACGAACGAGCGCTCGCGCTCTGCGTGCTCCGCGTCCAGCCGCGCTCGCCGCTGTCTGTACGCGTCCTTGCGGCGGTCCTTCGATACTAGCTCCACCTCCTGTGGGTTAGGAATGGGGGTCAGTTGATATACACAATGGAGACTGACGTTTCGAACATACACAGTGACGATGCGTCCATAACACATTTAAAAAAAATGTACTTTAGGAATGACAATGGACAGAACGAAGATAGACTTCCATGAACATGAAATAAAACAATTAAAAACGGATTTTATCGCGTGTATTGAGTTTAAATTACATCCCGACGTTTCAAACACTTTACAGCGTTCGTGGTCAACGGGTCGACTGAGGAAAAATGTACAATTACCTCCGTTCAAAAACTATCTCAATATGCAAACCTACCCACATATTAAATATTAAACAAATTTAGTATTTGCACATGCCGGAGGGGCCTTTATAAAAACAAATTATTTTTTATTACAAAACAAATTATTAAACAATATATTTTATTATTATTAATTATTATTTTCATTTTTATTTTTAATTTTTTAAATTAGTATTAAATTATTATTAGTGTCCACACTGTCCACCATTATGGTCTCACAGTCCTATGTCTAGCTTGCTCCTTAACCAAATGAATAACTGGATCCCAAGCTGGTGGTACCGAAAAACCATCCTCTCTGTTGAAATTTGGATATTTTTAAATCTCGATTGCCTCTCGCAACATCCGGGGAATGTATCGTTTCTCCTTGACGAGGACTTGCGGTTTGTCAAATTTAACTGAGTGGTTGGGTCTATCCATGACATGCTCACAGACTGCTGACCTTGGTCGACGGTGCTTTACATCGGCTATATGTTCCTTTACCCGAGTAGAGATGCTCCGCTTAGTCTGGCCTACATATGATAGACCACATTCACATTCCAGCCTGTAGACCCCTGCACTCTGTAGAGGAGTAGCCGACTTCACTGACCTCAGGAACTGTGACATCTTCTTCATTGGCTTAAAGTAAGTTTTTATAGAAGCACGTTTCAAGATGTTGCCAATCCTGTCAGTGACTCCTCGGACAAAAGCCAAGACGGCAGGCCGGCGCTCAACTGTAGGAATCTTCATCCGAGCTTTCTGATTGAGCCGTGGAATCTTGAGCCCGTTCGCTTGAAGTGCATCCTTGGCATGCCGGAGTTCCGCCGCCAGGTGCTGCTCATCACATATCCTCTGGGCTCTCTGAAACAAAGACTTGCCTACAGTAGCTAGCTGACTGGGGTGGTGGTGTGATCTACCATTCAAATATCTATCTGTATGTGTAGGTTTCCTATATACAGTGCGGCCTAAGGTATTATCGGGGTTTCTCAATACTAGTACATCTAAGAAAGGCAGTGAACAATTATTTTCCAATTCCATGGTAAACTTAATCTTACTATGAATGGAATTGAGGTGGTCAAGGAAAACTGAAACACTATTTTTAGGTAATATAGTAAAAGTATCATCTACGTATCTTTTGAAAATCTTCGGCTGCACGGGAGCCAATGAGAGCGCCCTCTCCTCAAAGTCCTCCATAAAGATGTCAGCGACTACTGGAGATACCGGGGACCCCATGGCTACACCGTCGACTTGCAGGAAGAATTCATTGTTCCATAGTACCACACACCACCCCAGTCAGCTAGCTACTGTAGGCAAGTCTTTGTTTCAGAGAGCCCAGAGGATATGTGATGAGCAGCACCTGGCGGCGGAACTCCGGCATGCCAAGGATGCACTTCAAGCGAACGGGCTCAAGATTCCACGGCTCAATCAGAAAGCTCGGATGAAGATTCCTACAGTTGAGCGCCGGCCTGCCGTCTTGCCTTTTGTCCGAGGAGTCACTGACAGGATTGGCAACATCTTGAAACGTGCTTCTATAAAAACTTACTTTAAGCCAATGAAGAAGATGTCACAGTTCCTGAGGTCAGTGAAGTCGGCTACTCCTCTACAGAGTGCAGGGGTCTACAGGCTGGAATGTGAATGTGGTCTATCATATGTAGGCCAGACTAAGCGGAGCATCTCTACTCGGGTAAAGGAACATATAGCCGATGTAAAGCACCGTCGACCAAGGTCAGCAGTCTGTGAGCATGTCATGGATAGACCCAACCACTCAGTTAAATTTGACAAACCGCAAGTCCTCGTCAAGGAGAAACGATACATTCCCCGGATGTTGCGAGAGGCAATCGAGATTAAAAAATATCCAAATTTCAACAGAGAGGATGGTTTTTCGGTACCACCAGCTTGGGATCCAGTTATTCATTTGGTTAAGGAGCAAGCTAGACATAGGACTGTGAGACCATAATGGTGGACAGTGTGGACACTAATAATAATTTAATACTAATTTAAAAAATTAAAAATAAAAATGAAAATAATAATTAATAATAATAAATAATTTGTTTAATAATTTGTTTTGTAATAAAAAATAATTTGTTTTTATAAAGGCCCCTCCGGCATGTGCAAACACTAAATTTGTTTAATATTTAATATGTGGGTAGGTTTGCATATTGAGATAGTTTTTGAACGGAGGTAATTGTACATTTTTCCTCAGTCGACCCGTTGACCACGAACGCTGTAAAGTGTTTGAAACGTCGGGATGTAATTTAAACTCAATACACGCGATAAAATCCGTTTTTAATTGTTTTATTTCATGAATAACTATCGCGGCAACCGAAGACAATATTATTCCATGAACATATTATGGACGACCTTTGTAGCCGTTCGCCCGCGTTCACGCGACATCGAGCGTGCGTCGAGACTACGGTTTTAGGCTTTCTGAAAACATATTAGGCTCAAGTGTCTAGTAAAATATTAGTAGTATTTAACGGCCTCCTAGCCTTGTCGGTAGTGACCCTGCCTAGGAAGCAGGAGGTCCCGGGTTAGAATCCTGGTCAAGACATTTATTTGTGTGTTTATCACAAGTCTCTGTTCCTAAGTTATGGATGTTTTCTGTGTATATATTTATCTATGTAGCCTAGGAAAAAAAATTGTACCTGTTTGAGCCACTTCTGCTGTTTCACTATAACTAGCTACTGTTAGTTAGCATTTTGGTTTTTTATTTTGAATTAATTATGGGACAAACAGAAGTGATGCTGGTCTGGTCACATGATGAGCGAAATATTAGAGAAATGTACCTACAATGGACGTTGTGAAAAGGTGCCCAAGATAAAACACTAGGAAGTGTCCCACAAAAATAGAGATGGTCCGATGACATTAAAAAGGTTGGAGGGGCCTGGATGAAGATGACAAGGGACAAAACAAAATGGAAAGCTTTGGAGGAGGCCTACGTCAAGGAGTTGTCAATGAAAAACCTAAGTTTACAATTTTTAATCTTAAACAAAAAAGAACCGACTTCACTTAGCCTCCACCTTCCCAAAAGCAAATGCTCTAAGAGCTGCTGTAAAAAAAACTGACTTCAAGATTTCGACGGGATCTATGTTTTTGCGATTATTCGAAGACAGCTTGACCGATTTGTTTGAAAGAGTATATTTCACAGTTGGTCCCATTGTAACCAAGTCAGGATCTGATGATGGGATCCTGGAGAAATCGAGGGAACTCTTCAACTATTATAGACACACCTATAGTGATTTGAGTATTTTTTACAGCAACTCGTACAATTGCTTTTAGAAAGGTGGAGGCTAAGTGAAGTCGGTGCTTTTTTGTTTAAAATTATTATTGACCTGTTTGAGAAGCCGTAGCTCCTGTTTGAGCTGATCTCTGAAGTGCCTGAGGTCCCTCTCGTGTTCGGCCCTTAGCCTCTTGGCAGCCTGTCTCAACTCTGCCTCTAGTTGTTGCTCGGCTCGCTCGGCGGCGGCGCGCTGCGCTCGCGCGAGCGTTTCTAGATCAGTTTCGTGCGCTCGCGCAAGTGATGCTAGTTCAGCTTCGAAACTGAAACAAAAGATTCAAAATTTTAATTCTAATTTAACACCATTTTTAGTCATTTTCGAGTATAAAAAAACTTGCTCCTACTCTTTGAAATGGGATGAAGAGTGAGCTTGTAACCTTAAACGATCAGGGTCAACAATAATCCGTCAAGCATGCCTATATGGGTTAATAAATACAAGGATATTTTTTAAAGAAAATAATAAGAGATTTTGGCAGATTTCGGATAGTGACACTACTGTCACTGTTTGTTTACAACGAGACATTTATCCAAACATTTTATTTAGAGTATTTTTCTACTCGTCGACCGTAATGCTTGAATTGAGACTTTGTAGACCCAACTACTAGCGTATACTTTTCAATGGACCTTTTATGGTCGCAAATTTTAGCATTGTCGTGTAAACTAAAATGGATTTTCATCAACAACAATGGTCGGGGAGGAGGACACCGAAGTTACTAAATTGTATAGAGAGAGCAGGTTGTGTAAGGCATTCGTCGAACTTAATTCTTACCGGCTTGCCTATTTTAGAAAAAGTATTGTATACAATGGTGACATAAGCTTTTCAATCTCGTACCTTACTGAGGCCACGAAGCTTCTAAACACGGTTGTCGACTGAAAAGCTCTTTATTATGTCACGATTGTATAATAGTAGTTTACGTCACACCTGGCCATAATGTGAGTTTTATCGCACGCTACGCGTACGATAAAACTCGCATTATGGCCAGGTGAAGCCGTAAAATTGTGTACTCACCACGGGCAGTAAAAAAGAAAGCCCTCTATCACATATTTACAACCCTCGCCTGCGGCTCGGGCACAAATACCTGCGATTTCGGGCTTTCTTTCTTTTACAGTCCTTGGTAAGTAATGTACTATTATGTAACTGTTACTAGACGTGCGCGCCGGTCGAAAAAAATCGGGCGGCGGCGCGCCACGAAAAAATCCACGGCGGCGGCGTGGAATTTTTCAACTTTGCATATTAAGAGTATTAAGACGTATAATGAAAAACCACGCTTAAACGAAAGAACTTTATTAAGTAAACTGAAAAGATGACTTAATCACTTTTCTTGACAGAAATATTTTGTTTGCAACTTTTATAGTTGTCGTGTACAAAAAATATTTTGTTCACCCTAAATGGACTCAGCCGGGACCTTTTGGCTGTTAAAAGCAATCCAGCAACCGAAAACACTCTTTCGCTCGGAGTGCTGGTTGCTGGAATGCATAACAGAGCCTGAGCTAATGACGATAAACGCGGGTAGGCAGATTGTCTGGTTTGCCAGTAGGGCAAGATGTCCCCGTCTTCAAGTTCCGCAGGATCAGCAGTAGCTAGTATTTCCAAGCTTCCTGGTCAACAGCAACATCGAAGCCGGAACCATGAGAACTGTGTTGCATGCTGTATTTGCGCGAGAGTTGGGAAAGTATTGAAACTTTACTTGTACTCGCTTCTTCCTGGTGACCCTCCTGGTGTAATAATGGTTGATTATGTTCGTAGTAAGGGATTAATTCTTTGGCATATTCTGCCAAGAAACCAGCTGGAGTTAATTCGTTAGCAGTCAGATAGAGCACAACTTCTCCAAGCTTCATAAACCTACAGTCTAATAATGCTGCAGCAACAACAGCCTTTCTGGCTGGGAAGCGTGTGTCCAGTTTTATCAACATATTCCTTTTTAAGGATGTTATTATTAGCGACTCGTCATCATCAATCGAATTAAGCACGTCTTTTATTTCGGCTTTAAATACGAGAGCAAGGTTGATTGTGCTCGATTTTGATGCTGATAAAATTTCAACAATTTGCCGAAACTTGCTTAGAAAATTGCATAAATCCTCTAACAAAATCCATTCTGCTTGGGAAATTGTCGTACCATCTTGCCCTATCCGACGTAAGATGCTATTTATCGGGTTCCTATTACAACAGTGCGCCATACTTTCGAGCATTTCTAAGACACTGTGCCATCTCGTTGGAGATGTTGGAGTTTTAACCGTAGGTATGTTTGCCAAATTTCCAAATAAGGCACGAGCTTCTGTCTCTTCAACCACGTCTTCACTGCCGTGCCGCCCGCCACCCGTTGCCCGCCATGCTCCACGCGTCGCACGCGCTTTATGTCCATTGATTTTAAACTTGTGGGTTTCGTCTCGGCGCGAATTTTAAACTACCGGCGGCGGCGGCGGCGCGCTGACTCCTCATGGCGGCGGCGCGCACGTCTAACTGTTACGTTTTAAGGCCTAATTACGTACAGTTGCATACACTGCTTTATCTACACTCATATTATATATATTAAATTAAGTGCTCGGAAACCATAGAATGACCGCCATTGCACCGCCATGGCCAACTCGATTGTCCGGCGGTCGGGGAGGCGCGTGTCGGCGGCCGCGCGGGCGCGTGCCGTTGGTCAGGAAGGAGCACATGATTTACATTATGTTATCAAAACTCATAGCACATCAATATTTGAGCATGTAAAGTTAAAATAACGTTACTGCCACAGATAAAAAGCTTATCGTAGTAAAATCGGTTGTGGTAATGCTAGCCATTGCCTACCGTTTTTGAACACGTTTTGGAGGACTTACAGTGTGAGTGTAGATAAAATACTATTAAGCGGCCGAGCCGTGATCGAGGGCAGTTACTCACTTCTTACGTAATATGCTACTGACGCAACTGCATCTGAGAAGAAGGTTAATCTAGGTTCTGTCAACCCATTTGACTCCTAGGCCACTGTAGAACCTGGTCATAATGGCAGTTGCCCCTGGAAGTATAAACATAACTGTGCACTACTAAGCTATGTATTGTGACAAGGTTCTATAACTCACCGCTTGTCCTGCTGCTCGCGCAGCTGCTGCTCCTTGGCGCTGAGGTCCTGGAACTGCTTCTGCTCCTGCTTCTGCAGCATCTTGATCTCCCGCAGTTCCTGTTTGCGGAGCGCGTGGTCGTCCCACGTGCGCCCGCTTTCCTCGTCGCCCCATATAACCTAAACAGAAAAATATGTTATAGACTAAGTCGTCCGGTGTCCGAGGCCGGATTTGAACCGTGTGTTACTATTTAAACAAATACAAAAAATAATTCAAAAGCAACAAAACGTTTCACTTCATATTTATTAGAAAATGAACTGAATTTTATAGCTTTTACTAGAGCATTCGTCACTCATTACATTAGTAATGAGTCATTACTAAATGTTCAACTTAACCACTGGTCTGCTGCAGCTTGCTGGTTTTTAGTTTCAAATTTTAAATGTATTTTTCTACTTTTCTATACATATGTCAAGAATGATGTTGGAGTTGTTCTTCTTCTACAATGCTGAAAGGTTGTCAATCTTGTTATTTACCATTCTGTGTTTTGTGATACGAATCTAATACATAAATATCGAAGGTATTATCCTTGTTTTATCATTTTACAGTCCCATTATCCATACCACCGGTTTCAACCACAAAGTTTAACTTAACAATAATTGAATGAATGAATGAATAAATGCTTTACAAAGTATGTTCGAGCCGCGCGTTATACGCATCCATATTGAACGCGGCTGCTGTAATGTGCGAACATACGTGCCGCCGTACTCTGGACACAGTTTAAGATTAACTTACCTTGGAAGTAGTGGTTGTGACCATCACGCCGTCGATCTCGAACTTCCTCGTGCGTTTCCTCGTCTTCTTTTTGAGGTTAGCCATGTGGATGTCTTCTTTCGACCTGAACACAAATATCAGGTTAAGATGGACTTAAATATCAGCTTGAAATGAGTAAGTTATTTTGACTGTGAGTTTGAAATATAGGTCTTACGTTTATAGTTGTCAAGGTACCATTTGACCGCCAAATGATACCTTTGTCAAAATAATGTCACATATTAACCGTTTTCCGGGCGTAGTACGATTTATCGTCCACATCCGTGTCAATTGAATTTCTACCTCAATTTTTCGATTTAAGGTTCAATATAAGAATCAAAATAGTGACACATATACGTGCAAGTGCATATTTATGCGTTGAACCAGAATATTTCGGTTGTTAAAGTAGAAACCATTTTAACAAAGCGGTGTAAGCAGACACTCCCACAGCCACATAAGTATACGTACCTACTTAGATGATTAGTACAATGGTGGAGGGTAATAAATAAGTTTTCTACCAACAAACTGCTATGCAGTTCGGCAGATAGGTGAAATTGATTAATTGTATATCTCTGATTGTCAAAATAAATAAATAAAGAAACAATTTCCGCCTCATCTTACCTTTGTATCCTGTTGTTGGGTTGCCCATCTTGGTTCTTCCGTCGCAGCACTACGTGTTCTTCCTGGTTTCCGTTCTCCAGGACCTGGTTGTCTTGGTTAACTCTGTAATGTACAATCGCGGTCTTTAATTTGGCACCCACTTAAGGTGGAATATCCTATAGCAAATTGAGGTAACTTCAAAGTGCTACTAGTACGTTGACTAATTTGTTGATATGGAAAACTAGTTACGTTTATACGAGAAACAGTTCAAGTTAAGAGCTCCGTAATTTGGCTGCTCCGTAACTTCAGTTTTGTAAAGTTACATGTAATTTGTAATATGACAAAGTAATGAAAAACTCAACATTCGCAATAGACTAAATTCTCGAACGAGCGCATCGTAAGCGAAGTGAAATTCTTACAGACGACTTCGGACACAACGGAACTGTCAGCTGACTACCTAGATCGTGCATATCGGCTTTTTGATTTTGAATAGTTGTTCCGCGATAACTTTAGTGACGTTTTTCTGATCTGTATGAAATTTGTTGAGATTGCCGCAGAGCTCAATAGTAGTTTATGTAACTGTTACGTAATAAGGCCTAATTACGTACAGTTGCATACACTGCTTTATCTACACTCATATTATATATATTAAATTAAGTGTTCGGAAACCATAGAATGACCGCCATTGTACCGCCATGGCCAACTCGATTGTGCCGGCGCTCGCGCGGGCGCGTGCCGTTGGTCAGGAAGGAGCAATCCTGTGCTCCTTCCTGACCAACATTATGTTATCAAATTCGATGTTCCAAATTTGAAACTCATTGCTTAACAATATTTGAGCATGCAAAGCTAAAATTACGTTACTGCCGCAGATAAGAAACTTATCATAGTTAAATCGTTTGTTGTAATGCTTGTCATTGTCTACGGTTTTTGAACGCATTTTAGAGTACTTACAGTATGAGTGTAGATAAAACAATTTGAGAGTTCGTTTATGAGCAGGATCGATCAAGGGGTTATGGAGCTAGAAAGCTCGAAGTAATCATCAGTAGGGTTATATTTCTCAACTCGTTTGCAAGGAAATCGCGAGTTCTTAGTTCGAGGCGAACTACTAGTTATATTGGTCAATTCGTTTGCAAGTACAGGCGGATTACTAGTTTGGTCCAGACAACATCAACACACGATTATTCGTTGAAACAGCTAGAATTGGTAGTCCGCCTCGAACTCAGCGTTTTCCTTGCAAACGAGATGACAAATATAACAAGACCCTTCTGATGATTTTTTCGCGCCTTCTAGCTCCATGACCCCTTGGTCGATCCTGCTCATATACGAACTCTAAGATTATATGTAGGGTAAATCTCCAGTAACTGGCCACCTTATGATTTCTATTTATAGGTGAATAAAGTTCATTTTAGTACAAGGTATAAATTAAGTAAAAATTTCAATAACTGGCCACATTTTAGTTACTGGCCACCTATACTAAAAATGAATTCTATTTAAAGGTGAATAGAACTCATTTTAGTATGAGGAAAATGGCCAGTTACTGGAGATTTGCCTACTAGTCACTCGTTCAATAACTGGCCGCCTCTTACAAAAATGAGTTCTATTCACCTATACACAGAATTCATTTTAGTATGGGTGGCCAGTAACTGAATGGTGGCCAGTTACTGGCGATTTACCCTCTCTTACAATATCAACAAATTTCATGAAGATCAGAAAACCGTTACTAAAGTTATCGCGGAACAAACTCTCAAAATCAAAAAGCCATGGAAATGCCGAGACGTCCCAGTAGCCAGTAGTTGTTTGTAAGAAGTTGCTTCGCTTACCCTCCCTACCCGCTCGTTCGACATCGACAAGACAAGTAGAGTAGAGTAGAGTAGCGTTAGTTACACGAGTCCGTTGTTCGGGTTGGAGTAGCGGCGCGAGTCGTGCGAGTGCGACGTGGCCAGCGAGTCCGCGTCGGCGCCGCGGCGGGAGCCCTCCGACGCCACCGAGCCGCTGTCCGACTGCGACCTCCTGCTGGAAAACATTACTTGTGACCTACTACTGGAAAACTAGTATTACCAGTACTAATACTAAACTACAGCGGTATAACCATATAAGACTGCAATATATACTAGCGCTATCCATAGAGCGCTGGTAGCCTACCGGTAAGACTTTCAAGCCGGAGGTCTCAGGTTCAAACCCCGGCTCGTACCAGTGAGTTTTTCGGAACTTATGTACGGAATATCATTTGATATTTACCAGTCGCTTTTCGGTGAAGGAAAACATCGTAAGGAAAACGGACCCAATCCCGATAAAGTCTAGTTTCCCCTCTGGGTTGTAAGGTCAGATAGCAGTCGCTTTCGTAAAAACTACCGCCAATGCATGGGATTAGGTTGTCAAGCTGATGAGCCGGGAAAAACGCTAGGAGAAAGCATACTAGCGTTACCTGTCGCTTCATTGACGGAACAAGTCTATAGTCCAATATAAGTTCCATGCATTATTGTTTGCAGGGTTGGGTAGTATTTCAAATAAATGTATTTGAAATACGTATTTTAAATACAAATGCGTATTTTGTATTTGTATTTTAAATACTTCTTCGAAAAGTTTTTGTATTTTGTATTTTAAATACTACACGTACATGTATTTAGTATTTCAAATACCTGTCGCTAAAGTAGTTTGTATTTTGTATTCCAAATACCTGTCGCTAAAGTAGTTTGTATTTTGTATTCCAAATACCTGTCGCTAAAGTAGTTTGTATTTTGTATTCCAAATACCTGTCGCTAAAGTAGTTTGTATTTTGTATTCCAAATACCTGTCGCCAAAGTAGTTTGTATTTTGTATTTCAAATACAATGAACTCAGTATTTTGCCCAACCCTGACTGTTTGCAGATTCGAAGTTGTCGATATACACGCGTCGGCTCGCGCGACTCAATCAAAATGTATACTTGATTGGATCAGTTTCGTATGACAGCGGCGGCCGCTCGTCTCACTGTGTCGCGGCTCGCGCCGCCGGTCGCGAGCATCGAGTCCGTTGCCCAATACTCTGTACAAGTTGAATGATATTAGGAGTAGTATGCTTACCTCTCGAAGCTGTCGGGGCTGAGGCGCGCCACGCGCGAGACGGGCGCGGCCGAGTCGCGCACGCGCGGCTCCTCGCTGCCCACCGTCACCACCGACACGTGCGATGTGTCCTGCAACAACAGATACAACATTCATACAAACCAAGGATGATGGACATAGACATGGATGGACAATCTAAATATATAAAAGAAACTGACTGATTGACTGACTGCTGACCAAACCGCTGGTGCTAGAGATTCCAAATTTGGCACGTAGGTTCCTTATAAGGTCTAGGGATGCACTAAGAAAGGATTTTTCAAAATTCGCCCCCTAAGGGGGTAAAATGGGGTCCAAAGTTTGTATGGCGAATCAAGATTTGTTAGACTATTTTATTCGAAACTTCACAGGAATATGCCTAACAATAAATGAGTAAACCGTGTTTCAGGTTTTTTGAAAATTCAACCCCTAAAAGGGGCAAATGTTGTCACACAGTCTGAAAATCAACATGGGTATCGTATCCTTTTTGAGTACTTATAGTACGCGGGCGAAGCCGCGGGAAAAGGCTAGTATCCATACAAAATCGCCAAAATTTCAGGTTAAAGCACTAGCGTCATCTATCGGTCACCACAGACACTAAATCCTAATTTCTAATATTTTGTTCGGTGCTTAACGCTGACAGTATAACTCGACTCCAGACTCGACAGATGGCGCTGTGGCACTTAGTACCGAAAACAGACGTATAACCTGAAGGTTCGAGGAACGCGATTTTGTATAGGCATTGTCAATCCATGTCTATAATCATCCTTGATACAAACTGTATCTCAATGTTTTTTACTGGAAGCGTTTAGTTAAAACTTTGATAGTCTCAAGCAACGCCGCCTTGCATGATTGTGTCAAACTAAGCTCATCAAGCAGTGGCTGGGAGTACCCCAAAGTAGGGGGGAATGGTTGGATTGTCCACTGTCCCGTCTGTGCTATGTTTCTGTCTACCATTAGCTACTAGATAGACTTTAATATCATTTTCGTGTTAGAAATAAGCGCTGACTACTGCATATGTTTCTGCATCTAAGCATCCCCAGTATTTAATTATGGGACAAAATATGATTCAATCATAATCCGCAACATCGATATTAAATTAAATTAAAACTATTCACTAATATTAATTTATTCATGAAAGTAGGTACATACGTATAATTTGGAAAACTTTAACTAGAAAATATAATCCCAGACAGTAGGTGCCTCAACCATCCCCATGAAAGGACTTTAATAGTACATTACCTACCAAGGACTGTAAAAGAAGAAAGCCCGAAAGCGCAGGTATTTGTGACCCGAGCCGCAGGCGAGGGTTGTAAATATGGGATAGAGGGCTTTCTTTTTTACTGCCCGTGGTGAGTACACAATTTTACGTCTCGTTCTAGCCATAATGTGAGTTTTACCGTACGCGTAGTGTGCGGTAAAACTCACATTATGGCCAGGTGTAACATAAATATCATAAACACACCTCTGGAAATTTCAATTCTTGAAGAACCTTTTGACCAGCTGCTGATAATGATGGCATTGTCAAATGTTTTATAACATGGTTATTTCTTGTTACTACTTACGTTGATATTAACATTGTTGACGCTGTCGTCGAACACTCCGGAGTCGCCGGCGGCGCCGGGGCTCAGTATCAACACTTCGCTGCTGTCTAACCGGCGTCCTCGAGTTTTCTCTGAAAGTTATACAAAGTTATAGTTACTTATGGATAACCAAATACCGAATTCGTAACTAAAATAATTTTAAACAAAAAAGAACCGACTCCACTTAGCCACCACCTTTCTAAAAGCGAGAGTTGTTCTAAAAAATACTCAAATCACTGTAGGTGTGCCCATAATAGTTGCAGAGTTCCCTCGATTTCTCTAGGATCGCATCATCAGATCCTGACATGATGATAGCTGTGAAGTATACTCTTTCAAACAAAAAAAGGTTTTTCCAAATTGGTGCAGCCGTCTCCGAATAATCAGTGAACATACATTTAATTTTTTTTTAGCAAAAACAAAGATCCCGACGAATTGAGCACCTCCTCCTTCGAAATCTTGAAGTCGGTTGATAAACATATATTTGATTTGGCGATTAGTCAAAAATATGGTTGTCTGTAAAGTCGGTTTACGGACGATAATTTTGCGAGATAACGTCATAAAACATTGATGAAAAATTTCATACATCCACAACGTAGCCGTAACATTACCATGTTGATCTGTACACAACGTTAACATGGAGATCTATCCACAACGTGACACTTACGTACATGCTACCGGTGTTCATCGATTTATAAGATGTTATCACGTCAATAAAAATCTCAAATCCCAAGAAACGATAGATCCCTTCGTAAACAAAATTGACAAATTTAGTTTGCATTAAATAAAAACAATTTTGTCATTAAAATATATTACAAGACCAAAGCGGCGTCGTCGAGATTGTAACCGCGTAAGCGCGGTTTCCCATTATCCGATCCGATATCGGATAGGACCACGAAGAAAACAAATTTAATTTTTTTTATTTCTATATTTTTTTCTTAAAATACGCATGTGCATTGCTCAAAAGAAAGCACTAAAGCAAAAAAGACGGACTCAATTCCATAAGCTATTTTCCAGCAGCTTATGTCTTCCTTAGGCCATCCGACTTCGGATCGGACAGTGTGAAAACGCTCTTAGTCGGGAGCTAGACACTATAGTTACCTGTGTAGGAGTTGGTGCAGTCCAGCGAGTCGAGCGACGACGGAGCGAAGCAGTCGTCGTCGGACGACGAGCCGGCGCCGACTATCACGACTTCGTCGGCGATCGGCGGCGTCGTTGAAATCGTCACGGCGTTTGGCGGGAGCTGCAAACACATTATATGGTAAGATTAATACCGCAAAGTTAGACGTAGCTGGTACACATAAGCACCCTAAACTAAATGTACTTAGTCGGTTCATAAGTTCTGTCACTAGGGTTTTGACTGGTAAAATAGGAACTGTTAGCGATTGTCATATACAAGATATCTCTATACTCCGCATAGCGCGTTATTTTTTTGAAACCTAAGCTGCCAAAAATAAGGAGTGCGGGAGGGGAACACGCAATGCTAGACAGGGAACGCACCATTTTTCCGTGGGGCGTAGAGAGTCAGACATTAATGGTTGCCATGGAGACGTACTAAGTTTACTGTCACTTACAATAAATTAGTGTCTCACTATATGACTATAGGGTGAAATTACTTCGAGCGTGGCAGCGGGGGTCGCCCGGCAATGCGGGGTCTTGGGTTATCAGTCTATGGCGATTGTTTACTATTTCAATATATGGTTAAAAAGCCTATTTAATAGTGATAAACTTACGATATTATTTAATGGAAATAGTTGTTGCACTTTTACACAATTCCTTGTGACATTCGAAAAATCGCAATAAATAATTTTAAACCAAAAAGAACCGACTTCACTGAACCTCCACCTTTCCAACAGCAAATGCTCGAGCTGCTGTAAAAAATACTCAAATCACTATAGGTGTGCCTATAATGGCTATAATAGTTGAAGAGTTCCCTCCATTTTTCCAGGATTCCATCATCAGATCCTGACCTAATGACAATAGGACCAACTTATACTCTTTGAAAAAAAAATCGGGTGTCTGTAAAGTCGGTTTACTGACGATAGTTGAACGTGACAACGTCATAATAAAATACTGATGGAATGGTTGCATTTTTCAAAAGAAAATTTTAATTTCACTGCACTTCATACTTGACGAAAACATGTAAATGTATTATTGTATAGCAGCTGTCCACGCGGACGCATCGCTCACTCAAGTAGGAGAGAGACAGATGTCGAACGCTGCCGAACGCGAAGGCCGATTGTGCTTCTTTGTCGCTCGTTCCGCGCTCTCGCTTGCACTTCAAGCCTTAAATGGAACGCCTCAGAGCGAGGTAACGCCGCATGAGTCATGTTTTTTCGTACGTGCAGCCGGCTCCATCGAATTATAAGACGTTGTCACGTCAAAAAAACAACGATATCAAACCAGTGTGCCTGCATCGTTAATAACTTAAAAATCATGATGTACCATTAAACCTTCTGTTCGGGATGAACTACAAGTACGGCCACTACTACTCACGGGAGCGTTAGCGGCCAGCACGGGCGGGTGCGTGGTGGTGACGGTGACGAGGCCGGCGGGCGTGGCGGCCAGCGAGTTGGGCTCCACCGGCTCCACCAGCAGCGACACGCGCTCGCTCACCGCGACCAGCACCGGCGTGGCCACGGTCACCACTTGCTGAGCGATCGCTGGAGCGGGCGCTGGTGGTTTGTGTAGCTCGACGGGTTGTGGCGGCTACGATAAAGCAGGTTTGGTTAATTTTTCTTTTCATCATTCTTGCTCATGAAGAATCTATTTCACGCAGGCGTAGCGGGAGTTACAGCCCGATTTATATGCCCACAGGAGTTATGGCTCTATTTTTTTATGTCACTAACTTAACGAACCAAGAAAGTCATAAGTCAAATACTGCCCTGCTAAGCCGAATCAATCAAATTTCCTTAAAAATTGAACTCTGACCTAGAGAATTTAAGGTATAAATTTGCTTTCTTTTTTTTCTGAGATAGCGCCTTAGATTCGGCTTAGCAGGGCAGAATAGGTGAATCTACTTCTAGCGCACCAATTATCTTTTACGCTATTAAAACAGACGACGACATTAACTTTATCATTATTTAAATTAATTGAATTTTACTACAAATTTTGATTTCATGACGTTAATTATTTATAAAATGATCATAATTATTTTGTATGCACTAACATGTAGCTTAAGGGTACGCACAATGTTTATGGAATGGGGAATGGCAATGTTCTGAAATAAAGATTTATTTTTATTTTTTGGATGATACTAATTACGAAATTTACCGATGACACCTATTAAACACATCAAATGTTACTATATTCTCATATAAAACGGGTAATGCAAGAGAAAATGCACGTTTTTCATACAAAACCTGTGGAGAACTTGCTCACTACGTTACCATACATAATTAATTAAAAAATGTATATTTTCGTGAGCAGGTACACTAAAATGTTGGCTTGGTTGTCTGCCTTAACAAACATATAGACAGAATTGTGAACAATCTACTACTAGTTTTTCTAAAATTATATATTTAGTGGAGCATGTCGAAAAATGACCCATTTCTAAAAGTTGATTCACCCAAATAACTCCAATAAGTTTTTTTTTATGAATCCAGGTGTTTATCATAGAAATTTCAAACCATTAAACACTTAAGCACAATAAAAATCAGTTCTCGTATGGATATTCCTACATGCAGTGATTCGTTTTAATTTTCTTTGAGTATGCAAGTAAAACTCACCGTAACAGACCTAATTTCAACAGCATTCGTCTCTATACTCTTACTCTCATCTCTTTGCCGTTCTCTGCTCTTCTCTCTCCTCTCTTCCCTAGTTCTATTCTCAATCTCCACAACCGCCTTCTCCACTGAATTCGTTCTAGAATACTTCTTTTCACTAGGTTCCGACCTGATATATTTCTTTCCCTCTGTGCTGGAATCGCTGATGATGGAACTAGGTCTGCTCTTAACTCTAACGTCTTTTTCGATGGAATTCTGTTCTGTTCTGGATGGTTCTTTGTCTTGGGTCGGTTCGGGTTTTGGTTTGTCTTTTGTTTCCTTCTTTTCTGGTGTTTTCTGCTTTTCTTCGACCGCTTTCTCCGCTTCTCGACACACCTGGAAACAGTTCAGTATTTTTAGTATATGTGCTAAAATGTATCATTTATTTGGAAAAGGTACCGTTGTCCGGATTCTATGTTGTATTCAAGCAATAAAAGCGTAATTGCCGGCCGTTGAATCTTTTGATTTTTACTCTTACAAATATTTCAAGCAAAGCGGACAACGGGTCGACTGTTGACCACGAACGCTGTAAAGTGTTCGAAACGTCGGGATGTAATTTAAGCTCAATACACGCGATAAAATCCGTTTTTTAATTGTTTTATTTCTTCCATATAGTAGTTACATTCCATTGAGTGCGAGCATACAAGTGCGCTGCGCGGCACGTTCTGGTCCACAACCGACGGTGCCGTTATTGAATAATGGAATTTAATCACTGTACAGAAGGTTCTAACTACTTTGACTCTTAGAGCCCCAATAGTATTTCTGCTAGGTTACCTGATCGACGAGCAGCTCGCCGGCGGCCTGCTGCGGAGGCGGCGGCGCCGGGGGCTTGCGGGGCGCGGGGGGAGCGGTGGTGTTGGCGGGAGGAGCGGGGGCGGTGGGGGGAGCGGGGGCGGGGGCCGGCGCGGGCGAGGCCGGCGGGGACGCGCCCGGCGGCAGAGGCGCGGGGCCTTTCTCTTTCTTTGGGGCCTGGGGGATAATAGTACATTACTTACCAAGGACTGTAAAAGAAAGAAAGCCCGAAATCGCAGGTATTTGTGACCCGAGCCTCAGGCGAGTGTTGTAAATATGCGATAGAGGGCTTCCTTTTTTACTGCCCGTGGTGAGTACACAATTTTACTTCTCCACCTGGTCATAATGCGAGTTTTACCGTACGCGTAGAGTGCAGTAAAACTCGCATTATGACCAGGTGTGACGTACACAATAATATAGTAGATTGTGTAACAAGTAAGCAAAATGAGACATTTACGGCGAGGGCGTGTACTGAATCAACGACGCGATGGAGTCTATAATAGAATCGTGATCTATTACAGATTCCATCGCTTAATTCGAGCGTAGCGAGTATCTTTTTATTTAATCGGTTGAGCAGTTTTTGAGTTATAACTATATAAGTTTTTTAAAGTTAACGTTTCTGGTAAGTTCTGAAAACTTCTGTCAACTTACACATCAGTATTATAATACGTAAATTGTAGTCTATTTATACTCACGGGTTTCCTGTCAGCGGGCACGTGGTCGTCGGTGTGCGGGCGCTTGGCGGCCGCGGCGGCGGCGGGGGCGGCGGCGGGGGCGGGGGGAGCGGGCGCGGCCGCGCGGGGGGAGGGCGGCGCGCCGGGGGGCGTGGCCGGCGCCGGCGCATGCGCGGGCGTCACGCCGGCCGCCGGCTCTTGCTCGGACACTGTAAATATAAACGTTGAAATGTGGGCGACTAATCACTACATAGTATAAAACAAAATCTCTTTCCGCTGTCTGTCCGTATGAATGCTTAGATCTTTAAACTACGCAACGAATTTTGATGCGGTTTGTTTTAACCTTTTGACCGCCAAGCATTGAACGAAAATGACGCGCCACCGACGCCACGTAATCGCGTTTTGTCAAGCGAAATTGAACTTTGCGGAAGCCCGCGTAGGTCCCTATTGCATTACAAATCCTGTCGGCTATAGCCGTCGTTGGCGTCCATGGCACAACTTTTTGATGTCGGCCACAGCCGACTGTGGCGGTCAATAGGTTAAATAGATACAGTGATTCAAGAGGAAGGTTTATATGTATAATATATGCATAATATCGTAGAGAAAAACTGATAATTTTAGAGGTTTCTAATGTGATGTCGTAAATAAAAACATTTTTTTGCGCTTACATTGCAAACCCTGGCTGAACCCTACGAGATAGATCAAAAGAATTTACTACAGTATAGTACTCCTTATAAAGGCCTACAAAAAGGTCCGTGATATTATATGTCTATCTCTTAGGGATAGGGACCCACTATAACCATTTTTTATCACGTGCGAAGCCGGGGAGGGTCGCTAAAGAGACAATAAAATACAGTACCCGTCGATATGTATTGCACATCGGCATCTTGTTATACTAGTCAACTCGTTTGCAAGTAAGTATACCCTTAGCGTTTTAATTATCAAGTTCTCAAATCGTGACAGACTTCTAGTTAAAAATAGTACTCACTTTTGACGTCCGGCGTGTCCGCCGACCGCACTGAAGTCGAGTCATCTTCCATCTCCATATGCATCTGAGAGCTGCGATGTTCCTGCAAAATTATCGAACAGCATTACAAACTTGAGTAGGTTGTATTGACGGCAGCGCCATCTCTCTCGGTTTCAATGAACTCCTAAGTTGTTCGGATTGGAGGTAACAACACGTAATGTTGTACCTTAGATGATTGGCCAAATGCGCCTTAGCATTTACAAAGATTGCATATACACGGGAAAATTGGACCGGTGCTGCTATGACCCGGGTAGCCTAGTGGTTAGGGCGTCTGCCACGAATGCAGAAAACGCTGGTTCGATCTCAGCCCTGGGCATCGGAGGCCTAGGTCACTTTTTCCTTTGTATATGACATCTATATAAGTTTATAATAGTAGTGTGTCTACTTAAAATAAACAAATCAAAATATTTATTAAAATAATTTAATTTGTTCTTCAACAACATTACAATCTAAAAATCTACAACCGATTGAGTGACATACCACTGTCACCAGTCTAATGCTATAAGGCTGTCGGCACGCTCACGGCAGCGGCAAGCAACCACCGCTGTCGCCCAAAACAGGTTAATACAAGTCTACGTATATATTTTGATCAGAGTTTGGGCGGCAGTGAGCGCGAGCTAATAATACTATATTTACACGCTTAACAAGTCTAGACAAGCATCCACAGTCACAAGCGTATAAACTGGGTTTTGGCTTAGCTTGCAAGAGCTTGTCGACGATCCGGGCCAGTGTCGATTTTTAAACAGATCAGAAGCTTACGGCAAGCGCTTTAGGACAACTTAGGTTTAGGTATAGGACGCTGCGGGCTTCCAAAGATCGCCACGCGAATATATACTTTATGAAGCATAGCATAAGGTTGTACCTTCGACGCAGGCGGAGATTCTCGCGGCTGGGCGTCCGATTCGCATGCAACGTTGTCACACAAACATCACATTAACGTTATCATGATGGTTACATACAAATTAATAGGAATAAACAGGTTTCATGAGAGACTAAAATGTATTTTCTTGTTAATGAATCATTCTAATAGTCGCCAATCAATGATACTCTTTTATAATATGTACAATTGTCCATACGTAAGTCAGCTGCAGAGAAAAAGACCCCCCTCCAGAAGAAGGGGGGGGGGGGGGGGGGGGGGGGGGGCTGCATACAAACATTGTTTGCAGCTGACAGTACAAACCGGTCATCAAACTAAAGTAGTATTTTAAATTCAAGACAAATCTGACAGCTCCTGTCATACATCAGCAAGCACTTTGCATGGTAAGAGTTGTCAGATTACCGCCCTGGATTAAAAATACTACTTTAGTAGTTCTACGTTGGCTTACGACATTCTTCATCTTAATTGGTCGCTTTTATACTTTATCGTGACGTGGCATAAACTCTATGGTTTAATTCATATATTGACTATAGACTTTAGTATATTTATGAATGAAACCATAAGAGTTTTACCGTGCCGTGACACGTCACGATAAAGTATAATAGCGACCAGGTAATGGGTACCAAATTAAAGAGCGTGAATGTACATCTGATAGTCCATGACTAGGCAAAGCTTTAACATTTTACGCTACCTGGAGGTTAAGTTCAAGGAAGGCCGACCCCAAATAGAGAAAAAGGCCGAGGAAGAAGAAGGCTTAAACTATACAAGTCGCAAGTCAGACCCCACATGGAGTACTGCTGTCACCTTTGGGCGGGAGCACCTGGATACCAGCTTAGTCCCTTTGACTCGGTGCAAAGGCGCGCGGTGCGGATCGTCGACGATCCCAAGCTCACGAGCGACATTGAACCTTTGAGTCTAAGGAGAGACTTTGCCTCCTTATGTGTGTTGTGTTCTATCGCTTGTACAATGGGTTGTGCTCTGAAGAACTGTTTGATATGATGCCCACGGCAGCTTTTTATCACCGCACTGCTCGCCGCCGGCAGGGTGTTCATCCTCACACCCTGGAGCCTAAGGGGTCGCGCACTGTACGGTTTAAGAGGAATTTCCTCCCACGAACGCTGCGACTGTGGAATGAACTCCCTGCCGAGGTTTTCCCAGCGGGCTACAGTATGAGGTTCTTCAAAAAAGGAGTGTTTAGGTTCTTAAAGGGTAGGCAACGCGCATGCGAATCCTCTGGGGTTGCAGGCGTCCATAGGCTACGGTAACTGCTTACCATCAGGCGGGCCGTATGCTTGTTTGCCATCGTCGTGGTATCAAAAAAAAAAAAACATTTCACTTAAAACAAAACTTGTCTTACTAGCCTTAAAATAAAGAGTCATTCGCGATACTTCGATGGAATCCTTCAAATGAGGATAATTAAGGAAATGGGTTAGTTTTAGGAATATTATGGGAAACTAATCGAGAGGATGTTTCAGAGCGTGGAATGGCAAGATGGAAGGCGTTATGTGAACCATAATCAACTCATATGATAAGCATATACAACTTACATATTTTCCTTGCTAAACATTTTTGAATAACATTTATAGTCAGTTTAAAATACAGATAAATACATTGTGCAAGTATTACACATAAATATCAAAATTAAATACTAACCAATTCTCTGGTATTGCTCCCGGTTCGGCTTTTGCTTGCCCTTCCTCGACTTAGTCTGTTGCGTGTGAAATTTTACGCAATTCGGTTTAGTCAAGGATAGGAAAGCCCATGTTAGTAAGCGTGCGATAGAAGCAGAACACAGTGTTAATACATTAGTAAAATACAAATCCATGGTAAACACAGTGAATCCTCCTTTTTGTAAAGGGTCGGCAACGCGCATGTGACTCCTTTGGAGTTGCAAGCGTCCATAGGTTACGGTAGCTGCTTACCATCAGGCAGGACGTATGCTTGTTTGCCACCGACGTGGTATAAAAATAAAAGACAAACCATTGAATTTTGAATGTTTAGAATTAATGGAAAAGTAGAAAATTCCACTGCCTCAGGCGAGACTCGAACTCGCGACTCTGGACTGGGTACATGCCCATCGCCGTGACAAACTGAGCTACTGAGACTTATCTGACGGCTGCTTCCTATATTTCTAGACATTGTGGTATCGTTAGCAGACGTTCTGCTTATTACGAAATATATAGAATTTATTAAATATACTTTATGATGCTAAATATAGAAGAATGTAATTACGGGAGTGACTTCTTTTTATGATGGGAAGATTTGAGATGAACTAAAAAAATGCAAGCCTTATTGTTGTAAAATATCAACCTTTTATAATGAATTTTATTCAACGGTCTCCAAACTACGGCCCGCGAGCCTGCCAATCGGACCGGAGAAAAGACCTTAATTCCATACAATTCTACCCGCGAAAAGTGAGTAAAAAAGTTTAGAGACCCCTGATCTATGTATATAAATAAATTTATTCTCAAAATTAGTTATTATACGAAATATTTCACATAGTATACACAGAGAACACACTTGAAAGTGATCATTTTATTTAAAACCCTGCAACATCTAAAGCTGCCATTCCACAGGTCATGATGACTTCTTCCTTTAGATGTCGAGAATTTGGTAATTACCTGAAAATCATCATCAAGGAGCACTTCTTCAACAACCTCAGCTGTACTCGTTCTTGAGCTCTCGCTGGAGGTCGGACTCTTTTCTGAATCCTTTAGAAATTTGTTTAAACCTGATAGGCCATGTGTTGTCTTGAAATGAGTATGTAGATACCTCAGAATCATCATCGAGCAGTTCCTCTTCGACCACCTCGGCTCTGTACTCGAGCAGGAGGTCCCGGAGAGGCTTGGCATCCAGGTTGCCGGAGACAAACTCATGTTTGAGAAGCTCGCTGGAGGTTGGCCTCTTTTCAGGGTCCTGTGGGAGAACAGATGTGAGAAATAGTGCAACAATGAAGCCAATTATACTTTGAAACCAGTACAGTATAATTTCGCAGACAATTATAAATTATTGGCATTTTGGTACGGAACCCTAAAAATGAAATGGTACACTACGCAATGTAGTGTGAATTGAGATTTGGCGCTAAGCACGCGGGCGGTAAATGTCACTTACCGCCCGGAGTGACGTACTAACAGTTGCTCAAAAAAGTGCTTTTCTAGTAGTAGTTTATCGTGCGGAAATCAGAGTGCCTTTCCACCAGAGCTATGCTATGCAGCTACGCTGCGAGGATGTGTAAGCTACGTGTTTCCATTGGTTGGTGTTACGCGTTTATTGGTAGATTCAAACGCATCCATAGCATAGCTCTGGTGGAAAGGCACCCTCACAGCTCAGGATTCATGATCACCGCGCCGCGCCGCACCTCGGAGAGCGTCCGGATCAGAGACTTCTTTTTTGTCATTGTTTCGCAACTGGATTAAAAAACATCGTTCGATACACGGACGGAATGTCATTCTTTTCCAACCTAGTATCTAAATGTACTTTTACGTCACACCTGGCCATAATGTGAGTTTTATCGCACGCTACGCGTACGGTAAAACTCGCATTATGGCCAGGTGGAGACGTAAAATTGTTTACTCACCATGGGAAGTAAAAAAGAAAGGCCTCTATCGCATATTTACAACTACCTGCGATTTCGGGCTTTTTTTCTTTTACAGTCCTTGGTAAGTAATGTACTATATATACCTTGACTAGTGCTTTAGCGATGAAGTCGTTGAAGGCGTGGCTCCACTTGCTGGGCTGCTCCAGCGCCGGGGGCTCGCTCTTCTGTATCTTGAGTAAAACGCGCATCGGCGTCATCTCGTGGTTGGGTGGCTCCATTTGTGCGAACTCGATTAAAGTGATGCCTAGTGACCAGATGTCCACCTGAAGGAAAATAATGCAGTCAGTTAAGAAAAAAAACTGCGTGTCGTATTCACGGTAGAAGGAATCTTAAATAGCCGACCAAACATAGACAAAGACCCTTAGGCCAATCTTTGCAATTACCACATGCTTAATACTTTAGAGCCACGAATAATATATTGGTTCTTTTTAGATGCATGCTGGTATATTTTAACTGTCGTTTTAGTAGTATAGTAGTAGTCTCTTCTTCTTTCTCTTTGCCTTTTCCCACGTTAGGTGGGGTCGGCTCTCCTAATTAATTTGCGCCAGGTTGATCTGCCCTGGGTTGTTGGGTCAGGACCCAAATCCAGGGATTTGGGCTTTCTCCATAAGTTTGGTCATACTGGACCACCATGTCAAGGGTGGACGTCCCCTGCCTCTTTGCATTTCAGGAATTCTGAGAGCTTTTTGGACCACATGCTCCTCTCCCCTCCGCATCACATGCCCGTACCATCATAGTCGGGTTTCCTGCAGTTTTTCGGGTATAGGCGCAACTTTGGAGCTTCCTCTGATGAGTTCGTTCCTGATTTTGTCTAGCTTGGTTACTCAGGCTTGTGCACATATGACCTTGATCCCTTTTATCAAGTGGGTAAAATTTTCAGCTCTCCGATTGTTTAAATACTAAATTACTATATAACTAAAAATAATTTGCATCCAGCTACATTGTGAAAAAAATTTGAGGTATCGGATTTTCACTCGACGTCTAAAATTAATGATTTTCATGTGTGATTTCGAATCGTCCAGCGACACTGTGATATAAAATTTATTTTTGCTGATCTATGTATTCTAGTTATCTTATCTGCTAGCGGCATTCTAGACCTATCTTTTTAAATATCAACAAATGTAGGTACCGTTGGAAAACTTGAAATTTTTCGTGGCAACTCGTTGGCTGGTGGAATCATCACCATTAAAGATGCAATTTTGTTTGTTCAGTCTTCCCTTGGTCATTATGTTTGCTAATCTCCCGCTACCATTTCTGTAAACTACAGTCAGGGATGTAAGAATTCTACAAATAGTAGATACGGGTACATTTTCCTTTACTAAAATGACATACACAGTAGTTTTTGTCCATGTTTAAGTTTGAAATATAAAAAAGTACAAGGGATTTTCGCACAGCTTCTTGTTTCGACACCATTTTTTACAAATACAAGTGCTTGAAAAAATAAAATAAACAAAATTAAAGAACCTCTAAGACATCACCACAACTTCATGAACAAACTATTTTGTTTACGTAAATAGTTTAATTTTTATGTCTTAAGAAAATGAGTCTCATTTTTTTGTTATCACCCGTTAGTAATAGTAGTAAAACATTTTATTGTACAAGAAAACACAACGAAAGACATATGTACAAAGGCAAACTCATCCCTTTAAGGGATTTCTTCCAGTTAACCTTTGAGCAATTGAGAGAGAAAATTGGAAGTGTTAGGCAGACTTAGGTACTGTATGATACGGTAAGATGAGTTGTATTATAATTTATAATCTAATTAGGTAGATACTCAGTAGTAGTTAGGTTATCTAGAGAAGACTAGCAGGTTAAGAAATGCCCATTGCTGAACCAATCAAACTATTTCCACCGAGTACCTGAATAGGAATGCAAGCGTACACCTAACTAATTATCGGTACGCTTGTTTCTGCTTGTAATAAGGATCATAATCGTTCAGTAAACTATCTTATGGTACTGACCTTGAAATCATACGGGTTGTCTCGGAACGTCTCACATAGCACTACTTCGGGCGCCATCCAGTACGGCGTGCCGATGAACGTGTCGTGCTTCTGTAGTGTGGACTTGTTTTTGGCTGAGACACCGAAATCCGCTGTAAAGAAGAATTTTCGATCAGTATTCTAATTTGTAACTGTATTAAAATGCGCTAATATTATATTACTTCAGGCGGGGAATAGAGGGAAAGCTAGCAAAGTAGATATAGATGACAGATTGGGATATGAGACTGGCAATCCCTTTTCAAGCCGCTTTAAAAAAAAGGGCGAAAAAATATTAAGTTTAAGACGGATCCAGTCAAATGTATTACGGAATATCGCGCGAGAAGTGCTAATGTAAGTTTTCCGCGCGCGTCTAGGCCTACGCATGCAATGTTGTACGAATATCCATTGCCGAGGTGTCGTGCTCGCTAGAGGTGTGCAGGTATATCTTACCCAGTTTGACGCCGCCCTGCATGGTGGCGAGCACGTTGCCGGCCTTCAGGTCGCGGTGGATGACGCGCCGCGAATGCAGGAACTCGAGGCCGCGCGTCATCTCGCGACAGTATCGCTAGAGGTGTGCGGGTACATCTTACCTAGTTTGACGCCGCCCTGCATGGTGGCGAGCACATTGCCGGCCTTCAGGTCGCGGTGGATGACGCGCCGCGAATGCAGGAACTCGAGACCGCGCGTCATCTCGCGACACACGTACGCTATCTGCTTCTCGCTGAGGCCTTTCTCAAGCTCGGACATAACTGAGTCTAGGGCGCCGCCGTCGCAGTATTCTAGTAGCATCTGGAATTTGAAATTATTGGTATTTAGTTTCAAGAATATGCGTGTTTCCGAGCAACGAGTACAGGATCATGTCTGTGGCAGGTATTTGCGGCAATATAGCTGCGTCACTTCCTCACTTCCGTTGCAGATACTGAGGTAAAAGTTGCACAACCAATAGGTATAGCGAAATGCCGAAATGTCGGCATGTGTTGAGTTCTGATTATGTGCATTAATTCATTGAACCTGCTGCTACAACACTCACCCACAGCTTGTTTTCGATGAAGTACGCCTCGTGCAGCTCGACCACGTTGGGGTGACGGCACTCGCTGAGGATGTCGATCTCGACCGTGAAGTCGGCGAGGTCGTCCTCGTTGTCGAGCACGCACATCTTGGCTGCGGCGAGCTGACCGTTGGTCTTGTGTTGTGCTTTGTACACCTGCAGGAATAATATGATGTTTGATAATCGAATGGGAGGACGGTTGAAACCTTCGCTACACCGAGCAAACGCGAGCGTGCTGATGGCTAAGGCATTTGAGCACTGTCCGAGTTATGAGGGTCCAATATTTATAACTAGCTTTTTCCCGCGGCTTCGCCCGCGCAATAAAAGTACTATAAAAGGAGGTTCTCAGTTAGACTCGTATATTTGTATGTACGTATGTAGGAATGTATATTTGTCCGCGATCATCTCGTGTTTCGCTAAACTGATTTAGATGCAGTTTTCGGAAAGGTATTCGTTACATTCTGGAGGTTTCGGTATACCACGTTTTAGTGAAGGCGGTTCCCTTATTTTTTTTTAAAGAAATGATTGCAGTAATTGTTTAATTGTTACGCCAGCAACGATTTACTACTACTAAGAGATTATGATTAATACAGATTTCTACTCTTGAATAGAAGCTTTTCCTCGCGACTTCATTAGCGTGGAATTAGTAATCCACCCTCCCTTTTACCCGCTTAAGCAAGGACTTCTGGGATAACAACTATTATATATCCTTCCCCAGAACTCCATACCAAATCATCTAAATAGGTTCAGCGGTTATTCATTTCCCATACGAACTTTCAACTCCCGTTTCACCCCCTTAAGGGTTGATTTTCGAGATAAAACCTATTCTATATTATTTCCCGTGACTCAATCGATATAATATGTACCAAGTTTCATTTCAATCGTCTGTTTAGCGGTTAATAATTCGCCATACAAACTACCAACATCTTTTCTACCCCTCTAAGATTTATTTTCGGGATAAACAATATTCTATATTGTTTCCCAGGACTCAAACTATATCACAACAAATTTTATCTAAATCGGTTTGCTGTAAAAAATTCTCCATACAAACCTCCAACCCCCATTTCACCCCCTTAAGGATTGATGTTCGGGATAAAAACCGTCCTATGTCGTTTCCCGGGACTGAAACTATCTCTTTACCAAGTTTCATCTAAATCGGTTCAGCTATTAACAATTCTCCATAAAACTTTCAACTATTTTGAAACTACTTTGTCCCTGCCCGGGATACAAACTATCTCTATACCAAGTTTCATCTAAATTGGTTCAACATTTAAAAATTCCCCATACAAAGTAACAACCCCCATTTCACCCCATTAATTGTTGATTTCGTAATCAGTGACCCGACAAACCATAGAAACAATTACTCATGTTAATATTTAAATTTTGTCACCACATTTCCCCCTTCTATGGGCTGAATTCTCAAAAAAGCTGAAACAATTGTTTACTCATTTATCGTTTGAAATACTCCTGTAAAGTTTCGAATAAAATAGTCGAACTAATCTTGTTTCCCATAAAAGCTGTGAACCCCCATTCCACTAGTGGGGTAAATTTATAAAAAATATTTCTGAGTGCATCCCTAGGCCTTATAAGGAGCCTACGTGCCACATATGGAATCTTTAGAAAAGCGGTTTGGGCTGTGCATTGATATGTCAGTCAGTTTCTTCTTTTATATATTTTGAAGAAGATTGCAATTTGGCACAAATACTGTCAATAATTTTCATGTCCACAATACTAAATTTCAAAATCGATGCCATTTTTGTAATTAACGTTCAAAAAAACAAAAACGACACCTATATTGATATTTAGACATTTCAACCCCATTGTACCCCAACTGGGGAGATGGTATTTCACGTCCGCCACGTTGGAGTTTAAAATCGTTGTGGTTTTCGTAATCAACGACCCGATAAACCATAGAAACAATACCCATGTTGATTTTCAGACTTTTTGACCACATTTCCCCCTTTTAGGGGTTGAATTTTCAAAAAACCTGAAACACGTATTTACTCATTTATCGTTAGAAATACTCCTGTGAAGTTTCGAATAACATAGTCTAACTAATTTTGTTTCGCCATACAAACTTTGGACCCCATTTCATCCCCTTAGGGGGTGAATTTTGAAAAATCCTTTCTTAGTGCACCCCTAGACCTTATAAGGAACCTACGTGCCAAATTTGAAATCTCTGGAACCAGCGGTTTGGGCTGTGCGTTGATATGTCAGTCAGTCAGTCAGTCAATCAGTCAGTCAGTTTCTTCTTTTATATATATAGATAACGTACCTTGCCAAACGCGCCGTCGCCGAGCTCTCCCACCATATCCCACACCTCGGTGGGGTCGCTGTTGTCGCGGATGTTGTTGAACACCTTCTTCTTTTTCGCGTCATTTCCGCCGCCGAGGTGGAGCACCTGGGGACACGCAAATTTTACATCATGTTAGTTGTAGAGATCAAGCAAAGGCAACTGGCCTATAACCGGGAACCACTTCGTTCGTTCGTCTGTTCGCATCACTCTCTTTCGAATATGCAAGAGCGATAGAGAGGGCGATGAAATTTTGATTTATGACGTTCGCGGTAGGCCTGCTGACAACCACGCTCTGAGCGCAATTTTTCGGAGCGTGGAGGGGAAAAAACCGGCCAAGTACGAGTCGGACTCGCGCACCGAGGGTTCCGTACAAACCTGTAGGTTTGATATGAATTCCAATTTAATACTTCTACGCGTTCATAAGGAAAGGGGTAGTAACTTTAAAATTATTAAAAATATTTTTATTATATGATGTAACTAAAAATATACGGTTTTCGCAATTTTTCCTTTATCTGTGCTACGTTGCTTCGTACCAAATTTCAAGATTCTGAGTTCACGGGAAGTACCCTGTAGGTTTTGATTCTCTTGCGATTTTCTTTTGATTGCGTTGGCTTAGAAGTTTGATTTTTTCACAGCTCCAAGGGACAGTAGACCTGAGTATTTGATATCGATTTCAGCTTGATACCTCCACGCGTTCCTGAGAAAAAGGGTATTGACAGACAGACAGACGGACGGACGGACAACAAAGTGATCCTATAAGGATTCCGTTTTTTCCTTTCGAGTTACGGAACCCTAAAAAACAAATGTATGAACTTCTCGGACGACCAAGAAGCCGTGCTGCAAATTGCAACGTGCGTCGGGGCGGTTAGAGCGTGTGTACACGATGCCGCCTCCGCGCCTGTGCGCTGTGTATACGAGACGCGTAAAGCCCTTCACCGCGCCGATATTGACACATTATAATTGTCATTAAAAATGTGCCAGATCTGGCGAACGCGTGCGTTATTATTGCGTCATTTGCGAACCATTTGTAAAGTATCTTTACCTGCTCACTTATATTAATATAGAGTAATTGGCGTGCATTGCGCGAGCAGTTCATTCGTCAGACTTAGTATATACCTAGGTATACCTACCACCTTTAGAAATATAAATTTGTTAGCATGCCTGGACCAAATAATACTTAAATTAAAATGTCTATACATAATCGCGTTCCCATAGTTAAGACGAGCATTAGCGCTATACTAAAAATAAATACTATGGGGACAATCTCACACAAATCGACTTAGTCCCACAGTATCTAAGCGATGTGGGTACTAGACGACGATATATGTTACTCCTGGCAAGGAAAGAAATATTATGACAACATTTACCTACCGGTCGCTTTTGTAAAACCTAGAATTGACGGAGACGACGGCGGTAAAAATTCGAAATGAACGAAGATATCTCAATAATTCGGGCTTCTATCGACGACGACCTCATAATTAAACTTTTACAAGGAGCACGAGGTCACCACAAATAAGCTCAATTTTATTCGTAAATTTCTACGATTCGAACAGCACATCTCAATAGTATTCTACAACATTTTGTAGTATAACAATCCAGGTTCACTCCTATAACTTGATTATTGTGGATATTTTGAATTCACATGAGTTACGATCAAAGACGTAAACTTAACTGAAATAAGCGGTTGCGCTCTCGTACTAAATTAGTACGGGAGCGCCTATGTGTGGTGACCTCGAGTTATAGATACTATGATCTATCTAGTGGTTGACGTTATTCGTACTCGGCTGGGCCTGGGTATGAGTGAAGAGGGCAGCGCCGAAATATGTGTTCAGTGGTTTGTTCTTCTTCGCCGCACTCGCAGAGGGGAGACTCCTTCCACCCCCACTTATGTTGGAAATAATTACAGCGGCCATGTCCTCTTAATCTTTTCACCCGACACCAAATCTTACGAGGGAGACCTTATGTAATGAACTTACATTACAACGCAATAAGGTGAAAAAGTGGATACATTTCTTAGTAGTCAACTGTACTTATAGTTTGGTCCACGTTAGTATGGTAGTGTACTTCAACTTACCTTCTTGAGGTTATTAAAGAACGACATATCTGTAGTGGCGCGCGCGGCCGCCTCAACCGTCTGTACTCATGGTGTAGAAGCGCGCGCGCTCCGCTGTAACAAACAAACATTCCAATAAATATCATGTTAGCTTTAAAAATAAACTAGATGATAAGTCCGGTTTGGAAAATGAGAATATTCGTAACACAACTCACACTTAAACGAACATTCTCTCTCACCCGTCTCTCACTTGCACCCTAAACGCATAAACCATCCCCGTAAATAAGGGTCCGCTATCTCTGGTTCTGGCCTGTACAGTCACCAGTAGAAGTGGCTAAGGTGTTCGAAATTGTTTCGACACGTTCTTGTTGTCTTATTCTCTTAATAGCTAGTGGCTCTGTGAGCTGCAGACCTCGCGAGTATAGTCATATTCTAAGCGCCTTAGAACATCTGACACTTAAGTCATTTGTGCCAATTTCTACCATTTTGATTAACGAAACGTCAAAAAGCCGGCTAAGTGCGAGTCGGACTCGCGCTATAATAAATAAATAATCTATAAAAACGGCAAAAAAATCATATCTGTTGTATGGGAGCCCCTTAAATATTTATTACCCTTTGGGTACGGAAACCTAAAAAACGGGAATCTGTTGGGAAATGCGACCGGTAGAGGAGCAACCGGTCTGTCCGGCCGGACGGACATTCGAAAGCATATGTATTTGCTTGATCAATAACGCCGGCATAGTTACTTGTGCCGCTGACTATACCACATATACATGTACTTACGTAGGTACATTTGTGCCGTGTTGTCGGCAAGTGCGTGCATATCAAATATCAGAGGGGTGCTCTGCTTACGGCTCCCTCGAGATACCGCCGGTAGAAACCCATTTACTTTTATTGGTATACCTATAAATTTCTCCGGTTAATCGGGTCTGACGGTGCGCGTTTTTACCCGATGTCGAAGGAGGGTTATTTACCAGAGTAGCGAAGGAGGGAGGGTTAAATATGTTTATAATAGTACTAGCGACTCGCCCCAGCTTCGCACGGGATAAAAAATGGTTATTGTGGGTTATCCCTAAGAGATAGACATACACCATCGCGGACCTTTTTGAGGTGTACAATACTGTAGTACATTATTTTGATCTATCTCGTAGGGTTCAGCCAGCGTTTGCAATGCAAGCGCAAAAAATGTGTTTATTTACGACATCAAATTAGAAACCTCTAAAATTATCAGTGTTTCTCTACTATATTATGCATGTATTATACATATAAACCTTCCTCTTGAATCACTCTATCTATTAAAAAAAACGCATCAAAATCCGTTGCATAGTTTTAAAGATCTAAGCATACATAGAGACAGACAGCGGAAAGCAACTTTGTTTTATACTATGCAGTGATAGTGATTTTATACAACCGTGACATAATAAAGACCTTTTCAGTCTCGTACAATTTCAGTACGCACTGCAGCACCAGCTCTCAGTACCGGCCTTCTAAAAATGCTCCTAATATTTCACTGACAGTTTATTTTCTCCTTCAACCGTTTCCCCGGTTTTAAATATTACTACAATTTGCCATAACGCTGCCCAGACGCCGACGCTCAAAAGACGCTAGTGTGGTGTCTCTAATTATAATCACCGATCGATAGGTATGTAATAAATAAGGAACGGGATACACAATCAGCCCAAAAAAATGGCCCCACAATAGTGCTGTAAGAACGACTCGTACAGCAGTTTCTCTGTCAGTCTTATTACGGTATAACACTGGCCGGTTACAAATTTACACGAGCCACATTTTTGGTAAATCTTGTCTGAGACTGTACCTCTATATAATTGAGATAACGGATAATGTTGACAAATGTTAAACAATGACTCAAAATAGACATTTGTTTAATGCGAGAGAGTAATGTTAGTGATAGTATGATTCACTTCACAGTGATACGCATGCCGCCGTTGCTTCCGTTGATAACAATACATATGTATACCTAATATACTATACATTTTTACAACATTATTAGAAAGATTTTTCTTATTTTTTGGACGGTAACAATTATTGTTTTAACTAAAAGTCGTCCACGGGTGTACGTCTGTTATGGTAAGAAAAATAATATATCTACTAAATCTATATAATTTTAAAGAAAAAAGAATCGACTTCACTTAGACTCCACATTTCCAAAAGCAAATGCCCGAGCTAGCGTAAAAAAAACTTAAATCGGTATAGGTGTGGTGTTTGAAGAGTTCCCTCGATTTCTGCAGAATCCCATCATCAGATCCTGACCTGGTGACAATGGGAAAACTGGTAAGTATACCCTTTCAAACAAAAAAGTATTTTCCAAATCGGTCCAGCCGTCTTCGAATAATCGGTGAACATACATAAAAAGAATTAGCAAAAACAAAGATCCCGACGAATTGAGTACCTCCTCCTTCGAAATCTTGAAGCCGGTTGAAAAAATTGAATGCAAATTTATACCTTAAATTATGTAGCTCATAAATACATTTTCAAGAGAATTTGATTTTGAGATAGCGATTCATCTTAGCTAGGCAATAGGCATCTTAGCTAAGTAATTCCGCCATTTGTGAGTCTACATGAAAAGGCACCATTCGGCAAAGGTCGCTCACGTCATACGTTGTACAGATTCAACATTCTATTCGATCGATAAAGTGTAGGTAAGCCACGGCAGGATCCTGCCTTTTCGCCGAATAACATTTCTCAAACTGTTTCATTTGCCAACTGTGTCATTTGGCATACTGCATTTTTTTTTCGAAATTGTAAACTTTTCAGGGTTTGTTTTATAATCATCGTGTAGAACCATATAGGTTAGGTTAGGTTTGTTTTATAACGATCCTGAAATTCTTATAGTTTCAGAAAAAATGCAGTATGCCAAATGACACAGTTGGCAAATGAAACAGTTTGGCAAACGTTATTCGGCGAAAAGGCAGAGAACCGCGTCGGCCGCCGAATGGTACCTTTTGAAGTCGACCGTCACATTTATTCTCCATCGGCAAAGTAGACATATTTTACGAGGATGTTGTGACACAAGCGTCAGTAAACAATTACGTGCAGATGACGAGTTAGCGAGAACACGTCAAACAGGCACATTGATAATATCGCCATCTGTCTATTGTAAATAGGTGTGACGTATTAGTCAATCACATAGGTATGTACATAAGTAAACTTTATAACAACGCCAATGGTGTAACAGGGCGGACAAAATGCCACAAATCCCTGATTTGAGAAAGAAACTGAGAATAAAGAGGACCCTAAATATTTAGGGTGCTACAATACAAGAAAATTTACCTATAAATAGGAAAACTATACCTTTTTACGGAGGAAAAAATCCGTTATGTATAACTTCTTGGCCACGAGGACTATAATTGGGTCACTTACACATAAAATTCGATGTACAGAAATTAAAAAATAACTACAAAACGGCCTATGCTGAGCTTCTGCTTTGAACGTTACCTATTTGGTACAGTCGCCATCAAATATATCGGAGCGGCCAAGGTACTCAAAAATATCTAAACGTGCACTTTATCGCCTTGATAGTAGAGGCGTTGTTCAGATATTTGTGACCACCTTGGCCGCTTCGACATATCTGATGGCGACTGTACAATCAGCGGCAGAAGTAGCTAAGCGGGTGAGGTGTTCAAAATGAGCTGGACACGACTTTATTGTCAAGACAATAAGAGCGTGTGAAGGCCTGCTGCTGACTGTATTAAGTTAGCTCTCAACTCAGTTCTATATGATACTGACGTAGAGAGGGTTGGTCGCAAATACCAATGACTCGAGACATTAGTCACGGTGATGTCATACCATCCTTCCACCGGCGGTACGGAGCGCCGCGGAGCGGAAAGCGTATCTATTTATTTATTTACGTTACGGAGATCCAACAGCTATCAGAACAAAATAGCACTAATTGATAAGAGATTACAGGATCACACTTATAGCTACAGTCGCTACAGATTATTACATTCAAGTTTTACTTAAAAAAAAAAGTGTCAACGCTCGGACTCACCAAGTATGCCCATCATCAGCTCCATCGATAATCAACAAGAGATCGAAATATGGATTGAAAATATTGAAGATAAATGTGTTTATAATGCTTAAATATATATGTATAGTATAAGAATGTTTTGCATTCAAATTATTCAACTACAAAATCTGTCTCTCAAGCGCAGATATCATGTGTCCGAGCGGGATGTACCCTTTTTGAAAATGTCTGGATAACATTTCACATTTCTGAATAAACCTATCATCTAGGGTGAGTTCGGCCAAAATTGGATACTGGGTAAAATCATATGATTCAACGTTACGACCATTGCGGAAACTTATTTAGTTCTGGCAAAATGAAATGATGTGTTATTTTGTGTCGCATCTCTCTTCAGACATCACACGATTTATCTGGTGTCCTATTTTGGCCGAATTCACTATACTTATACAGAATGTAACAAAAATAGTGGTGATCAGTTTAAGGGTATCGCATTGCAAATTGCAACTAAGAAAAAGTAGGAAAAAAAATTTTTGGACGGGAATTTTTTTTTGTATGGGACACGTTATTTTAGCAAATTTTCATTTTAGCGTAAAAATTTTTCGGCTCACCAGCATTTTTGTTACACTTTGTAGACATGATTAAGCAGTGAGCCCTCTAAGCTTACTTATTTCTCTATGAGCTTACGGCCAAGTCAATACTCTTCACATTCGACCTTGAGCGTATCGCTGTCGCCGTCACCCGATCCCCAGTCTAATCCAATTGACAGACGATGCAAGAGGCTTGACTCTTAATTGGCTTATCTGGGGACCGTGAATTAATTGTATTGTATATGTATATGAAGTATATCAATTAGATACTTGTAGGTGTTATAATTATTGTTGCCGATCAGTTTCCATACAAAATGTTTGGTTAATTTGCTTTGCAACACCTATAGACCCGTACCGATAAATTATGAAGTTTCGATAATATTAAAGATGCTTATTATTCGCATACAGAGTTCAGGCCATCCAACTTAGCTAATAATAATAATTTTTGTCATCCTAGGTTGTTGCGTAGGTAGAAACTTAGACATTTCTTTTTTTAAACATTATTCGTTAAATAGAAAATTAGAGATTAAAATTGTTTTTTCACTGTAACAGCAAAGTTGTTACTGACGCACGCACGCGTTTTGTGTCACTTTCGTCAATGGGAATACTGACGTTCAATCAGCACATATATGTGGACTTTTACAAGCCTATATAAAATAAGAGTTGATCGATTAGGTACTGTGCTCTCTAAAATATCGGTATCTATTATTTGAATAAATTTGTGCCATATTAATCAATGATATTTATTTACTTTAATTTTTTTTTCTTGTTAACTCCTGTTAACAGTACAATAAAATATTAAAGTTATTAAAGTTTGCATCAATATTTTTACAAAAGCGTATCGAAACAATGTTTGAAATTTGTGTCATTATAATCAATGGATTGTTTTTATTTTTCAGAATAAAAACTTGTTTTGCGTAAAGGGCATGCGCGGGGAAAGGTAAGGCGCGTTCGGGGTTCATGTGCCGACCAGGCTGCCTAGCGGCTCGTTTGTTTTCTATTATTACTCTATACATACATATAGTAATAGTAGTAATAAGTGCGACACAGACAAACAGCGATTTTTCAGTCGCTCTTCTTTATTTTTCATAGTAAAGAAAGCAATAATATAAAACTTAAGTAAGTTAAGGATAATTAATGGTGATATAACGTATGACTACACCGTAGTCTATAAGGGACTGCAACGGCGGATCTGTGTGCCACGGTAAACCTAGTTTACCATTTAAACAGTATTCTGGCAAATTGTCACAGATAATTTGTAACTAATAAATATGTAATTTATGCATCAAGGCGGTTTGTTTACAGAGTGGCTATCGTGAAACGCGAAAATCGAAATATCGTTATTTGCCTCTCGGTTGGACTAGCAAAGGGCCGGACTGGACTTAATACATTTTTCATCAGTGTGATGTCATAATAAGGCTATGTTTTTATTAACTTATCGTATATAGTATGTTATTCAATCAAATACAAACACTGAAAACATTGAAAAAATAATCAACCCAGCAGACCCCATACCTTAATTGAACTGAACCCATAGCTTAATTGGTAAAGCGATCGAGCCCCGGTAAGGCGTATCGATGCGAGGTTCAAATCCTGCTGGGTTGATTATTTTTTCAATGTTTTCAGTGTTTGTATTTGATTGAATAACATACTATTGTATGAGTGGAATGTCCCACTTTAAAAACCATGTAAAAATAATTATCGTATATAACACATAAAAATAAGGAACTTTTCTCTTTTCTTTAACACATTTTTTTTAACTCAATAATTCCGAAGTTATGGGGCCCTGAAGGTTAAGTACAATTTGGACTATTTTGGTTGGAATGGTGTCATTATGACACATACTTTATTTTGTAGAATGTGTTAAAATAAGCAAGTTTTATAAGAAACATTTTTTTTACCCAAAAACTTCGAAGCTACCGGACTTAGAAGATTGACTACATGGACTAATTTAGACTTAAAAAATAAAATGGCGACGGGGTACCATTATAACGTGTACTTTTAATGATTTTTCCCGTATAGAATATGCTAAAATAAGCGTCTTTTATTTGAAAAACTTTTCCCTAAAATCAAAAATGGCCGAGATAATGGACTTTGAACTTGTACATAATATGGACTTCGAAAAAAAAACTCGCGATGGGGTATCATCATAAAGTATACTTTTTACGATTTTCACGTATATATAACGCTAAAATAAGCGTGTTTTATTCGAAAAATTTTGGTCTAAAATCAAAAATGGCCGAGATAATGGACTTTGAACTTGCATATAATTTAGACCTCGAAAAAAAATCATCGACGGGACGTCATTATAACGTGTACATTTTATGATTTTGCCGTAAAGTATACGCTAAACTAAGCGTGGTTTACTTAAGAAACTTTTCTCTAAAATCAAAAATGGCCGAGGTAATGGACTCTGAACTTGTATATAATTTGGACTTCGAAAAAAAACCATCGACGGGACTTCATTATAACGTGTACTTTTTATGATTATTCCGCATAGAATATCCTAAAATAAGCGTGTTTTATTTGAAAAACTTTTCTTTATAATCAAAACTGGCCGAGATAATGGACTTAGAACTTATATATCGGTACGTCGTTATAACGCGTACTTTTTATGATTTTTCCGTATAGAATACGCTAAAATAAGCGTGTTTTACTTGAGAAACTTTTCTCCAAAATCAAAAATGGCCGAGATAATAGACTCTGAACTTGTATATAATTTGGACTTCGAAAAAAAACCATCTACGGGACTTCATTATAACGTGTACTTTTTATGATTATTCCGTATAGAATATGCTAAAATAAGCGTGTTTTATTTGAAAAACTGTTCTCTAAAATCAAAAATGGCCGAGATAATGGATTTTGAACTTGTATATCGGGACGTCATTATAACTTGTACTTTTACTGATTACTCCGTATAGAATATGCTAAAATAAGCGTGTTTTATTTTAAAACTTTTCTTCATAATCAAAAATGGCCGAGATAATGGACTTTGAACTCGCATGTCGAGACGTCATTATAACGTGTACTTTTTATGATTTTTCCATATAGAATACGCTAAAAAAAGCGTGTTTTACTCAAGTAACTTTTCTCTAAAATCAAAAATGCCCGAGATAATGGACTCTGAACTTGTATATAATTTTGACTTCGAAAAAAAACCAGGGATGGGGTATCATTATATAGCATATTTTTTATGATTTTACCGTATAGAATACGCTAAAAAAGGATGTTTTATTTGAAAAACTTTTCTCTAAAATCAAAAATGGCTGATTGGACATGGAACTTGTATATCATTTGGACTTCGAAAAAAACCAGCGATGGGGTATCATAATATAGTATATTTTTTATGATTTTACCGTATATAATACGCTAAAATACTATCATTCTAACGTATACTTTTTATTCTGTAAAGAATACGCTAAAATAAGCGTGTTTTACTTACGAAACTTTTCTCTAAAATAAAAAATGGCCGAGATAATGGTCTCTGAACTTGTAAACCGTCGATGGGACTTCATTATAACGTGAACTTTTTATGATTATTCCGTATAGAGTATGCTAAAATAAGTGTGTTTTATTTGAAAAACTTTTCTTTCTAATCATAAATGGCCGAGATAAATGGACTTTGAACTTGTATATCGGGACGTTATTATAACTTGTACTTTTTATGATTTTTCCGTATTACAGACGCTAAAATAAGCGTGTTTTATTCGAAAAACTTTTCTCTAAAATCAAAAATGGCCGAGATAAGGGACTTTGAACTTGAACATAATTTGAAATTAAAAAAAAAAACCATCGACGGGACGTCATTATAACGTGTACTTTTTATGATTATTCTTTACAGAATAAGCGTGTTTTATAAAAGGAACTTTTCACTAAAATCAAAAATGGCTGACATAATAGACTTTGAACTTGTATATCATTTGGATGGAAAAAACCATCTACGGGACGTCATTATAACGTGTACTTTTTATTATTATTCTGTATAAAATATAGACGTTGAACATGAATATAATTAGGATTTCGAAAAAAATCCATCGACGGGACGTCATTATAACATGTACTTTTATGATTTTTCCATATAGAATACGCCAAAATAAGCGTGTTTTACTTAAGAAACGGTTCTCTAAAATCAAAAATGGCCGAGATAATGGTCTCTGAACTTGTATATAATTTGGACTTCGAAAAAAAACCATCGACGGGACTTCATTATAATGTGTACTTTTTATGATTATTCCGTATAGAGTATGCTAAAATAAGCGTGTTTTATTTGAAAAACTTTTCTTTGTAATCATAAATGGCCGAGATAATGGACTTTGAACTTTTATATCGGGACGTCATTATAACGTGTACTTTTTATGATTTTTCCGTATTGAATACGCTAAAATAAGCGTGTTTTACTTAAGAAACTTTTCTCTAAAATCAAAAATGGCCGAGAAAATGGACTTTGAACTTGTATATTATTTGGATCTCGAAAAAAAACCATCGACGCGACCTCATTATAACATGTACTTTTTATAATTTTTCCATATAGAATACGTAAAAATAAGCGTGTTTTATTTTAAAACTTTGCTCTAAAATCAAAAATGGCCGAGATAATGGACTCTGAACTTGTTCCTCCTTTTTGTAAAGGGTCGGCAACTCTGGTGTTGCAGCCATCCATATGCTACTGCTTACCATCTGGCGGGCCTTACTTGTTTGCCACGTTATAAAAAAAAGAGTGAAATAAGAATACAATATAACAAAATAAACGGAATTAAAACAGAATCAATACAAAATGACAAAATAAAAACAAAATACAGACGAAAATAAAAAACAAAAATAAAACAAAGGTAAAAAAAAAAATACGTTAGTGTCGTTGAACAATCGGTTGGAACGAAGTAATATTGTTTAATTTTTGACTTTTTCGTAAATTTTGTGGTTTTTGTATTTTTAGAATTTATGAAATTTTAGAAATTTTCGAAATCTTTGAAATTTTTGAAATTTCTGAAATTTTTGAAATTTCCGAATTTTTTGGATTTTTTGAAATTAATTTTTTTTAACTTAACTTTTTTCACTTTGTTACTTTGTCACTTCTCACTTTCACTTCACTTCACATTATTCTATTTTTCATTTTTTTTATTTCATTCCATTTCACATGTTTCTCAATGCTTTTTCGTGACGGTCACGTGACTTTTTTTCGCCTAGCCCCCCCATCCGCGAACCGTCCGATAAGGAACTTCGTTCCAATAAAACAACTAAATAAAAATTATACGTTGCGTTTTCTACCCATAATTCACGATGCTTGAAATCTTCGAAAATGTACTCGACAGTCTAGTCAAAACACAAAGAAAGCGGCTACCGCTTAAAAGGTACGTATTGGCGAGACACGCACGAGTTCATTGCCCTACTCGCCGGCTTCCCGCGACTCGCTCCTCCGCTCAGTTTGTCGAGTATGTCAGCTTTATCACCCCGCGCGCGCCTCCGTGAGCAAGTACCTACGAGGGTTGCTACTTATATATCCGGAAACAAAAAAACAAACAAACGTACACGGCTGAAAATGGTTTTATTGTTTTTCAAAGTATTCCCCTTGATGATCTATGCACTTTTGCATTCGCGTGAACCAATTTTTAAAGCACTTCTGCCACTCCGCCTGAGGTACCTCCATAACGTGTTGTTTGAATGCGTCGACAGCATCTTCAGCGGTCGAAAATCGTTGACCGCGTAATTTATTCTTTATATTTGGAAATAAATAAAAATCGTTGGGTGCCAAGTCAGGGCTGTACGGCGGATGACCCGTTAATTCCACATTTTGACCCTCCAAAAATAGAGTTGTTTCGCGTGACGTATGACAGCTGGCATTGTCATGATGAAGAATGATTCTTCGTCGCTGGTTAGTTTTACGAATTTGTTCAAATACTTCCGGTAAGCAAATGGTCGTGTACCACTCTGAATTAACCGTTCTACGGTTTTCTAGTGGCACTGTAGCTACATGGCCATTAATACCGAAGAAGCAGGCCACCATTTGTTTCAATGTACTTTTTGCACGAGTAACTTTCGTAGGGTTCGGCTCATTTTGAAACACCCATACCGTTGATTGTTGCTTCGTTTCGGGATCGTATGCATAGATCCAGGATTCGTCACCTGTATAGATGTTATAAACGGCTTTTGAGTCACCACGGTTATATTTTTTTAACATTTTATTGCACCATTCGACGCGAGCATCTTTTTGCTCTTTTGTTAAGTTGTGGGGTATCCAACGCGAACAAATTTTTTTTACAGCCAAATAATTATGTAATATGCTATTAATGCTGGTCATAGAAATACCCAGAGTCGCCTCTATCTCGCGGTACGTAACATGTCGGTTGTCCATTATAAGTTTTCGCACAGCCTCGATATTTTGTTGTACAACGACCGATTTCGGGCGACCTGCCTTAACTTCGTCCGTAAGCATACTACGTCCACGATTGAACTCACTAAACCAGTGATACACAGTAGTTTTAGATGGGGCTTCATCACCAAAAGTTGAAGTTAGTTGATCTATGCACTGTTGTTGCGTTAAACCACGCCGAAAATCATAATAAATCATAGCACGAATATTTTCACGAGTGAGTTCCATTCTTGCTGCGAGAGGACATTTAAAACCCGTCAAAAACAAAACACGAACGTTAATAAGAAAGAAAAAATATACCGGCCAGTACTTAAAAAAGTTCAAATTTTACCATGGAGGTCAAATATGCTATTTAAGAAGATTGTAATCCCGGTTTCCGGATATATAAATAGCAGCCTATGTACATCGTAACAGCTAAGATGCCAGCGCCTGGTTGACCCATGGATTAGCTTGTTAAGAAGCAAGCCGGGGGTCTACTTCTAGTGGTCACTACAGAAGTAAGCCGAACAGGCGTGCCATCAAGGTCACGCGCTATAGTTAAGAAGATTTCCTCTGAACGCAAATATTGTTTCTGTTTAATTTTAGACGAAATATCATTGATGAAAGTGACACAAATTGAAATATCTACTTTAAAATCCCTTTTTGATTATTAGAATGTGAACTATGATGACTTTAATAATTTATTAAAACGATAACAGCCTAAAAAAACGAAATTACCAAGAAACTTAAATTTTCATTGCTTAATTTGACACATATTGATTTTATTGACATATTTTGAGGTGATGATATAGTTAATCCTTATTTTATGAACTCTAATTTTTTATACGTAGTTTTTTAGCGTTGTCATACTATATCAAATTGCACTCGACGTAAATGACTCAAACTAGTTTTGTAGAACAATAAAACTGTTCTAAATACAAAACAGTTATATTTTCTAACTCTAATATTCTTTTACTCAAGTTATGGCAAGCTAAAAAAGTTAACCTCAAATTATTGAATTACAAAAAAAGCACCATTTGAATATGACACAAAACGCACTGAAAGATTCTCATGTACACACTGTATTTCCAACTTCAATAATAAGTGACTTTAGAATTTTCGAAACTTAACCCTCAAAATATTGCCAACGAGACGGGACTACTACTTTTCTGTTAATTTACAAAGGTTTCCGCTTCCCAAAGGTTGTCTGGAAGAGATCGCTCTGTAGCGATAAGACCGCCAATTGTTTTGCCTCTGCTTTTTTGTTTGTGACTTGTGTATACTTTGTGTCTATTATTTGAGGTGTGCAATAAAGAGTATTTATGTTATGTTGTCTTGCAAGTTTAAAAACTCCTTTAATAGTTCCTACGCTAAAACAAGCTTAAAATTAAATGTGGGTCTCGGTCGATTTCTAAATAAATATAGATGCACAAATTATTCTAATCACAATGCGACCACTTTTATGGAATACCGGTTTCGGTGCCCTATGGTTTACATACCGGTTGTTAGTGGTAGTGAGAGTGATGCTCAGTCGACATGGCGTATCCAGTGAAATCTTACTAAAAGCTGTACCGAAGAGTTTTTTTACAAGAAAACATTAAGGTAAATAATTTTAAACAAAACAGATCCGACTTCACTTAGCCTCCACCTTTCCAAAAGCAAATGCTCGAGCTGCTGTTAAAAATACTCAAATCACTATAGGTATGCCTATAATAGTTGAAGAGTTCCCTCGATTTCTCCAGGATCCCATCATCAGATCCTGACCTGGTTACAATGGGACCAACTGTGAAGTATACTCTTTCAAACAAAAAAATAATTTTCCAAATCTTCAAGCACTAAGTGACTCAATACACGCGAGTTAAGTCGTAAACTTTTATGTGTCTAGTGTTTTGTTCGTGTTAATGTAAAACATAGTTAGCACCGTTTGCCTGTTATGTGTGCAATTACAGCGATTAACTTTCCAGCGTGCGCGGGCGCCGGTCGCACGCAGCGCGTGCAATGGCCGCCATGGACCGAGTACAGTCGCCGGTAGAAACGCAGAAAAGATAATTTAAGTGACATTTTTGTACACACATATATGATAACAATCGGTCATCCTGTTTGATGTTAGGATGTCTAGGTACAGTCGACTACAAAGAGATGTATGTAACTTAATAAGGTACAAATGTGGATACATCTCTTTGTATTCGACAAGCAGTGACTGTGTACAGTCGCCTTCAAAAATTTCAGAGCAGCCAAGGTACAGAAAAATATCTGAACATGCACTTTATCGCCTTGACAATTTGTGACCACCTTGGCCGATCCGATATATCTTATGGCGACTGTACCTACCTATACCTCGCGAACCCCATTTGTACCTATCTTCATGTAGCCTACTCGTTACAGTAAATGTAAAATAAAAATATATGTACAGCGGACTCACAATGGTTCTAAGCGCCGCCGCTATGTATGGATAGGTCCTATTTACTTATTCCTTACTATATTATGAAAAATGACAATAAACTGAATCGACAAACAATCTATATTTATTTTCGCGGCAACAGAAGACAATATAATCTATATTTAATTATGAAATTTGCTTACAAAATTTCACAATATTTCGCGAGCATCTCACATAAGTCTCCTAACTAGACTCATAGACTCATAGTAGATTAGTAGCAGGTTATGTTTTATGTAGAGTAGTATGTAAAGTATATATATATAGAGTAATTGTATTTATGTAGAATACATTTATATTTAGTTATACGTTATGTAAATTCGGATTTTAGTTTTGAACGTAGTTAAAGATGGTTACGCAGTGGTAAATGCCTTATTTTTATACAGATAGGGAGACAATCAAGGACCACTGAGTTACTGTGATTAAGATAGATGATATTTACAGTTGTTATTATTAAACTAAGCTATCGGGATTGATAGCCTAATTAAGCCTCTTTCTCCGTCTCAAGGCAGCAATTCAAAGTAATGTGTCAAAAAAAAGTGTCAAAAACTTATGTACAGTCGCCATCAAATATATCGAAGCGGCCAAGGTACTCAAAAATATCTGAACATGAACTTTATCGCCGTGACAACAGAGGTGTTGTTCAGATATTGATGTGACCACCTTAGCCGCCCCGATATATCTGATGGCGAGTGTACAACGAAAACTAGAATGGCCCGAACAAACGATAATTTCCCTTTTAACGCGACTTGTGTGTCCGAGCGTACGTACACACCTGAGCCGGTGACACGCTTTCAAAAGACGCTCGCTTTTGACCATTCCGGCCAATCCCTAGGCGAAAAGGAATGCGCGTTCCGTAAATTTCACAAATCGCAGGCTTGTTGCGTTTACGCGCGTGCTTTAACTCGTTTTAGACACTAGAGTATGACACGAAACTCGACATAATATGAATAAATATTATAGGACAATCTTACACCAACCGACCTAGTCTCCCAGTAAGCTCAATAAGGCTTGTGTTGTGGGTACTAAACGTCGATATAGTATAATAGACAGATATAGGTAAATACTTAAGAGTCCGGTAAACTTTTTTTTCGATTTCGCTCAATTTTTTGATACTATTTTGTAGTAACTAATGAACCTTCTATTAGTTTGTAAACATATTTTGTAAGTACGTCTCTTTTTGCATGGTATAAGTGGAACGCTTTTTTATTTTCTTGCTTCATTTATAAGTAATTCATCCTAATCTAACACCTATTTCGCAATTTTTGCTTGGAGAGGTGAAAACAGTAAGGTTTTTATAAATACATAAATATGTTGGAAAATGAGTCGTCTAAGGAATAAGTGGAACAGTTTTTTCATTTTCATATATATTTTTTTAGGTAGAGTATGTTTAGCTAGAGCAATTTTATGATATTATGCCGAAATTTAGGTGACATTTTTCGGAAGGTATTAAAGCATTTTACAAAAATAAAAATACAGAAATAAACTGTACTTCATGCTTTAATCAGATAATCTTAAACATATTAGGGTCCATAAAAAATAATAATTAATAATCAAGCGACAATATTGCACGAATCAACGTCCTCACTAAACAAGCTCTGTAAGAATTCAGTTTTAGGATATTAAGGGCCTGTTTCACAATCTCCAGATAAACTTATCTGCCAGTTAAAATTATTGCTATCCTTTTCTCCAGTCATATAAAAGAAAAGGACAGCAAACATTTATCTGACAGATATGCTTTAACTGGAGATTGCGAAACAGGCCATGAATATGAATATATATATAGACCCAAAGAACTTTTTTGCAATAACAAGACTTCAAACTATCTTATCAAATGCGATTCATGTGCGTAATTTCAATATTAGCGATTTTCATTTTCAAATCGTTACCGGACTCTTAAATACATAGAAAACATCCATAACATTTGTGATAAAAACACAAATAAATGCCCTTACCAGGATTCGAACTCGGGACCTCCTACCGACTGGGCTAGGAGGCTGTTAAACATGACATTGACATGACATGACGTTAGACATGGACTTTTTAGAGGCAATATGTGGGACTGCCGCCGCGAACATCATACAGGATGTTGATTCAATAAATAACTAGCCATATTGTGCGAGGTGATTTTGTAGGCCATACTAAACAACTTTTACTATGGGACCAACTCCGAAATCACAAATTTTTTTGGCTGTTTCATACATTTAGGCCGATCCACAGATAACCTCAACCACTAGATAGATCATAAGTACAACTCGAGGTCATCACACATCAGTGCTCCCGTACTAATTTAGTATGAGAGCGCGACCGCTTATTTCATTCGAGTTAACGTTTTGATCATTACTCATGTGAATTAAAAATATCCACAAAAACCAAGTTATAGGGACTAACCTGGATTGTTATACTACAAAATGGTGTAGAATACTATTGACATGTGCTGTTCGGATCGTAGAAATTAACGAATAAAATTGCAGTTATGTGTAGTGACCCCGTGCTCCTTTGTAAAAGCTTAATGATGATTCTGTGTAGTCGGTGGGTCGATCAGACGTCGACATTTTCTATGGGGAGGCCAACATGTTTATGGGATTTCGAGTTTCGTCCAGTAATAAAAGTTGTAATAGCACTAGACCCTACTCATAGTGTTGTGTTCCTGCTGGTGAGTAAGGTTGCCAAAGAGCTCAAAGAGGACCCAGTGTGTGACGATGAGGGACCTTCTTGTTCCTTTAGCCATCAACACTATGGGCCGGCCAGCCATCAGGTGGGCCGTATGCTTGTTTGCCACCGTCGTGGTATAAAATAAATAAAAAAAAGTTGTTCAGTCCTAATCACCTCTCACAATATGGCTAGTTATTGAAAAAACACGCTGTATGTGATGTGACCATCTACAAGAAAAGGTACCATTTAGCTTACGCTGGTCACGGCACCCAACGCTGGCCACTGAGACCGTGCACTTACAGCTCACGATTACTGGTATTTCTTAGTAGCACTTAATTATTTATATTAACTGTTGGTTTTAATATTCAGTAGGGTAATCGTCCATTACTATGCATGGTACAGTCTACATCACAGATATATTTGCACTTTTGCACCTTAGGGGTCGTCCAGGAATCATGTGATCATATTTGGCCGATTTTTGACCCCCCCCCATATCACTAAATATCACCAAGAGGGCTCTTGGTGACATTTCATTTCATTTATTCATAAAAAAACAATGCAAGCTTACAGTATACACCAATTCGCTTACATGCTAGGAAACAGACTGTCGTCAAAATAGGAAGCAGAAACTAATACATATATAGTGATTTTAACGCAACCCTACTTTACCTTACGCTAAGTAAGTCTAATGTCGTTTCTACTGTATTGCGTAAGTATCTGCTTATCACATATAAAAAAAAAAACCTGCCAAGTGCGAGTTGGACTCACGCACCGAGGGTTCCGTACAAACCTATAACAAGCAAAAGTTGCAGTATGTTTATAACTAATTTCAATTTAATACCTCTACGCGTTTACGAGGAAAAATGTAGTAAGTTTAAAATTTAAAAAAATATTTTTTGCATGATTTTACTAAAAATTTCTACTCCTCGTAATTTTTCCTTTGTCTGTGCTATATGAAGTTTCTTCTTGCCAAGTTTCAAGTTTTTGAGTTTACGGGAAGTACCCTTTAGGTTTTGAGTTTCTTGCGAGTACTCAGTTTCAAAACATGCGACTTAAATTGCTATTTCTTTCGATTGCGTTGACATAAAAGTTTGGTTTTGCTACATCTGAAAGGTCCTATAGCCCTGAGTATTTGACATGAATTTCAATATAATACCTCCACGCATTTGCGAGGAAAAAGGTAGTAAGTTTAAAATTTAAAAAAATATTTTGTATGATTTTCCTAAAAATGTGTACTTTTTGTAATTCTTCCATTGTCTATGCTATATGACGTTGCTTCGTGCCAAATTTCAAGTTTCTGAGTTCACGGGAAATACCCCGTAGGTTTTGCGAGTGCCGAAAAACTCTAAAATTTGCACCATAAACGACTGTATCTTTTGATTTCGTTGGCTTTTAAGTTTGATTTTTTCACAGCTCCAAGGGACAACAGCGCTGAGTATTTGATATAAATTTCAGCTTGATACCTCCACGCGTTCCTGAGAAAAATGGTCTTGACAGACAGACAGACGGACAACAAAGTGATCCTATAAGGGTTCCGTTTTTTCCTTTCGAGGTACGGAACCCTAAAAATTGAGCGGATAATTTAATCTGATTAAATCTTTGAGTAAAATTGTTGTTTTTGGCTTTCCCGCTTTGAAAAAAAATTTACACGTGATATCGTCTCTGATCATCGTGATATTGTTCTTACCCCCCCCCCCCCCCCCCCCATCCGAAACTATCCCGTGATTTCTGGACGACCCCTTACTCCCTTGTAATAAGCTTGGTGCAAAGACGTTTTTTTTATTAAATTATTATTTAATTACAAACTATCTCTACATTATTACTTAGACTAAATGGCTTTGATTTTATTTGATTCTTGGTTCAAACATTTAATAGCCTCAAAATAATAATAACCCTAGCACTGCACCAAAAATGCTGGAAACTGTATGATCACTGGTAATAAGGTACAAAAGTGTAAACATATCTTTGACGTGGACTGTACTAGGGGCCTAGAGGTGCGAATCGCTGAAGACCATGTTGTGTGTTTACTATTCTGTGATAATTGTAGCAAAAAATATTTACATTTCCATAGAGTTTTATAATTATATAGAGGTTATAAATATGAATGTATAGTTGTATACGATACATAGCAGATACACATATGTAAGACGCCTTTTTACAATGGATTAAAAAAAAGATGCGTTGTATTAAATTGACGAGTTTTTGGAGGTGTTGCTTAAATAAATAATTATGTAAAAAAAGTTAATAATACCGTATCTAATTTACTTATTTGTAATCTTAATCTTAATTTAGTAATATCCATATCCATACTAATATTATAAATCTGAAAGTGTATGTGTGTGTTTGTTTGTCCGTCTTTCACGGCAAAACGGGGCGACGAATTGACGTGATTTTTTAAGTGGAGATAGTTGAAGGGATGGAGAGTGACATAGGCTACTTTTTATCTCTTTCTAACCCCCCACTTCCCTAAAATGGGGGGTGGAAGTTTGTATGGTTTGTTACCCCGAATTTAACGCGAGCGAAGCCGCGGGCAAAAGCTAGTACTTTAATATAAAAACTGTATTAACGTGTAAAATGTACATTTTATGAATAAACGATTGAATTGATAAAAATCCCTGGATAAAAGTACAACAGGGCATATATCTAGTAAGTTCAATCAAATTTAAGAACCATCACGACTTTCGATAACAAAAACCTGCGCTTAAATGTATAGATCCATCCGTTCTGGGGCTACGACGCCACAGACAGACGTGCAGATATACAAACTTAAAACACCCTCTTTTTACCCGACTGCGTGACCCAACGGGAGGCAATGTACTGATTTAAACACGATTTTCACTCATTATTATGACAAAAACGAAAATAATAAAAAATCAGGAAAATAATAAAAGTAAGTGTACGCGATTAAGTCCCGTTTTTGTCAGTCAACGTCAGTTACAGTCTATGTATGTATGTTTGTTCCTTTGTGGCACTCTATTGTTTTCAATTTCTTTTTAACTTTCCACATATCTATGTCAGCTTTAATAGACCCCATTTAGGGCACATCAACACTCAAGTTTTAAACCTACGGGCCCATATCGCCCACTGGACCACAGCTAATCTGCAAAACAAATAGTCGCGCAACGGTATCGGGTCGGCCACAGACATCTACGAATAGTAGTAGACGCCCCATGTACCACGATACCGCGAAGAAAATATTTTTACCGACCGGCACCTAGCTTTACCGGCAAAGGTTGGCAAATGTGGCTTTAAAGTGATAATCCCAGATAAAAGTGTTATAATGTCTTTGAGAAGTGTTTGTTTGCATGATAATACAAGTAATAAGGATCTATTTATATATGTATGTCTGTGGACTCTGTGGTATATGCAGATAAACGTGGAATCCATGTGAATACGCTATCTACATACACGTGTATTTTATTATTTCTACATTGTTGAATATGTACACGTTGGTTTAAAGTTTTTGTTGTTCACTTTTACTAATGAATGTGTTGCTGTCTAGAAGCGAGCAACAAATGGTAGTAAAGAATGACGTAAACGTGACCGGTGTTTAATTTAATCTTGACTGCATTTTACAGCAACTTTAAGGCCGAAACACATGGGTGGATTTTTGACAAAAAAAGGAGCTTTTTTTTTTCTTTATACCACGACGGTGGCAAACAAACATACGGCCTGCCTGATGGTAAGCAGCTACCGTAGCCTATGGAGGCCTGCAACTCCAGAGGTGTCACAAAAAGGAGGATTAACTGTGTTGACGGCTAAAGGAACAAAAGGGTCCCTCGTCGTCAACACACTGGGTCCTCTTTGAGCTCTTTGGCAACCTTAATCACCAGCAGGAACACAACACAATGAGTAGGGTCTAGTGCTATTTGGCTGTGGTTTTCTGTATGCGATTTTAACACACTTAGGTGGTCATAGGCTTTAGTTACGCTTACCACCAGACGGGCTGTATTCGGGTTCACATTAGCATGATAAGGGGGCGTCCATTAATCGCGTCATATTGTATAGGGGGGGGGGGGAGGGGGTCAAGAAAAAATCACCAAAGATCACCACAGGGGGGAGGGGGGTCTGGACACGTATCACGTGTAATTTTTTTGTTCTTTGTGCTATACTGTATAGTGTATTATGGTCAGTAAAATAAAAATTATCAACTTTTAAATGAATCAATCTGTCAAAAGCAGAGTAAAATTGCACTAGCACTATGAGTGTAAATAATTTTTAATGGCATTTCACATATTATTTTGTGAAGTAGGTTTTTAGGGTTCCGTAGCCAAAGTAGCAAAAACGTAACCCTTATAGTTTCGTTATGTCCGTCTGTCCGTCCGTCCGTATGTCACAGCTATTTTACTCGGAAACTATAAAACGTATCTTAATAAATATTTAAATATAAGGTGTGTTTTTGTATGCCGCTACTTAGTTTTGTAGTAAAATTGCTGAAAAAGATATTTTAAGGACCCCTCCTTACTGCATGTAATTATTTGTCAAAAAAAATTTTTTTTTACCAAATATCGACATGATGCACATCACTCGATAGGTCTTTCAAAATAACATTGAGGACTTTTTGTTTTTTTTTTTATTTAGTGAATATTTTAAGGAAAAATCACCCCGTAAGTCTAAAAATACTTCAGGTTTCTTTGACTATTTTGTGATTAAGTGAATACTTTCTGAAATAATCGCTTCGAAAGTCAGAAAAGTTGTGTAGCCCCACCCCGTAACTTTTGAACCGTAAGTTCAAAAAATATGAAAAAATTTAAAGTGATGCGCCTTATTATATACTTTCAACGAAAATTGTTTTGAACATTATCGGTTCAGCCATTTTTGAGTTATCTCCAAAAAACTTTCATAGGCATCAGATACGACCTTTTGTTATTAGTTTGGTTCTTATTCCATTGAAGGTACGGAACCCTCCTATGCGTGGTCCGACACGCACTTGGCCGGTATTTTACCCTTTACGTGTACGTACGTTACGTAAGTAGGTTCACGTGTTAGAAAACTGTACTTACTTTAGTTAGCAAAAAATTACACGTCATATTGGATAGGGGGGGGAGGGGTCCTGAAAATATCACCAAAGATCACCATGGGGGAGGGGGGGGGTCTAAAACAAGCCAAAAACGTATGACGCGATTAATGGACGCCCCCTAAGTGATAAGTGTGATAACTACGTGAGACGCGTAACATACAAAAACGTAAAATGAATAATTATCGTTAATATCCGAGGTCGCATATTAAATTATTGTTACATATTAAATCAGGAATCTTGACTTTACCATTGACCTAAAAATTGGAAAGTTTGCAAAATATTAGCAAAAGTCATAAAAATATAACGATTCATTATGCGAGACGCGGCGAAGGTCGCCCGTGTAAACAAATTTTAATTAATTTAATATTATGATTTATATTAACAGGTAAAAACGTCTTATCGAACGAGCGAAGTGAGTTCTTACAAACAACTTCTGGCTAGTGGGACGTCTCAGCATTTCGATGGCTTTTTGATTTTGAGAGTTTGTTCCGCGATAACTTTAGTAACGCTTTTCTGATCTTCATGAAATTTGTTGGGGTTGTAGCAGAGATACATATAATTTGAGAGTTCGTATATAAGCAGGATCGACCAAGGGGTCATGGAGCTAGAAGACGCGAAAAAATCATCATATGGGTCTTGTTATATTGGTCATCTCGTTTGCAAGGAAATCGCGAGTTCTGAGTTCGAGGCGGACTACTAGTTATAAATCTTAATGTACTAGTAGTCCGCTTCGAACTGAGAACTCGCGATTTACTTGCAAACGAGATGACCAATATAACAAGACACTACTGAAGAATATTTATTGGTTTCTAACTCCACAACCCCTTGATTGATCCTGCTCATATACGAACTCTCAAATTATATGTATATCTGCTACAACCCCTACAAATTTCATAAAGATCAGAATAACGTTACTAAAGTTATCACGGAACAAACTCAAAATCAAGAAGCCATCGAAATGCCGAGACGTTCCAGTAGCCGAAGTTGTTTGTACTCACTTCGCTTACGCTGCGCTCGTTCGATAAAATAGTAGCGTCAACAGATTGACAGATAACGCCTCCTAAACCGTCTAACCTGTTTCTCTGTGGCCTAAATCGTTAAAGGTAGAAATTCTTGCAATTTGGTAGGTAACACACTCTTTCTATGTCATTACTTCATTAGGTAGAGTGCTCGTCACTGTCTCAGTACATGTCATCTATAAACTTATAACAGTGGCTTAAAGATGATAGCATGGCAGGGTTCGAAAGGATAATTATCAATGATAGTTATCTTGATAATTATCAATTTATTTTTTATTATTTTTAGCCCAGTTTGTTAAGGCGGAAAAAATATGCACAAAAAATAATGGCTAAAGATGATAGCATGGCAGGGTTCGGAAGGATAATTATCGTGATTTTTATATCCGACAATTATCGATTTGATAATAAACCAACATTTGTTCAGGCGGAATGCACAAAAAAAATCGCGTGTGTTAATGAACATTAGTAGTTGAGCTATAATAATAAAAATACATACCGGGGATAATTATCTGATAAATATTAAGAGATCTTAATTATCTTGATAATTTCGAACCCTGCGAGCATGGTGTCAACTATTGGGCATTGGCGTGTCGAGCACTTTCTAGTGCTAACTTCTGTTAAAGCTAGAATTTTTTTTAATTGTAATGGTTTAAAGTGTTCGTGTACATTTTTTTTTTTTAGCTTGACCCCGTATATTTATGTGCGTCAAATCTTGTAAGTTAAATTTCTACTACTTCCCGGTGCATGATCGAGGTGAAATTTGATATAGTTCCGTAATTTACATGACATTGCTATCTATTAGGTACAGTCAGCAATAAAAGAGGGTACAGTGTTTATTGAACTATAATTTGTAGTTGCATTGCGACCTACGACGACCTACGATTCATCTTAGACGTCATGCTCATCAAATTCCGATTATAGCATCATTTTAAAATAGACAAACAAAAGCATCACACAGTATAAACAACCCAAGCACTTTTATGACCTACAAACACACCTACAGCACGTATATGATGGCGGCACTTGCCCACGTGAGTGTGATAACGACAGTGTCTATCACTATCTATCTAGCGGTGTTTGAAAGTGATAGTTGCATTGTTACTCGGATACGTGCGACCATTATACGCCCGGTGGATATAGTTCGCAAATTTAGATGACGACATGGTAAATATTGGCGCCGTAATACGTGATGAGAAGTTTTAAAATAGTCACGCATTGCGTCTGAGAAAAAACGCGACTTTCATAGACAAGATACCGTCAGCAGCAGTGGTAGGTATTTTACAAGCTATGTCAGTTAGTTAGTTTCAGATTGGAACCAGTTTCTTATATCCTGTCCTATTGAGCTTATTTTGGTACCAGCGAGCTGGTCTGATGAAGGAGACACAAGGTGATCATAAAATTCTATGACAAAACAATGGAAGTTGTGTGTGGGTTTATTTGATAAAGAAAAAAAATATTTAGTTAAAATAGCAATGATATTTACTATAGATGGGTTATACTCTAACAAAATAAGCAGAAAAAATAGTTATTTCATAACCTAGCAACGACTGTTATGTTTATCTATTTTAACAATCATTACATCTTTGTCACTCTCATTGTTAGAAAATTACGATTTATCTCTTTCACACGCGGGTGACAGGAGCTCATTGGCACGTCCGCATCTCACGCTGGTCGGTGCGCGACTAGCGACAATTGTTTGAATTCACTCATTTTAAGTGATTCACTTTTGGAGCGTGCATAACCCATCTGTCATTATTATATATCATAGTAAAATAGGGGTAAAATACACCGATATTTAATAAAGAACGGGATACAAAATGGCCCCACAATAGTGCTGTAAGAACGACTCGTACAGCAGTTTCTCGGTCACTTTTATTCGACGTCATTGATAACACTGGCCGGTTACAATACCACGTACCATATTTTCGGTAAATGTTGTTTGAGACTGCACAGTCACCGGCAATAGTATCTTCCTACATGAAGGCCGCAAAAATATGTGACACGCTCTTATTTGTAGGGCCATAAGAGTGTGTCACATATTTTTGCGGCCTTCGTGTAGGAAGATAATATTCCCGGTGACTGTACCTCTATTAAATCCTATAACTCAATGGTAAAACAGGTAAAAGTTAACTTTTAGGATCATTTTATTACCATTATGAGTGGTAGTATTGTATTCATAACAGACGTAAAACCGACAAATCTATTTATTAAAGTCGACAACGTAATGATAATAGCTTCCGTTACTCAAATTGATTACCACGGTTTATTTTTAGTTACATAAAAATGATAAACAGGTCAACGTCCGTTTTCATAGGGCATCATTTAATTACAGAAATAATTTAAAAGTCGTTCTTTGGCATTTGACCCCATATTGTTATAAAGACCCCATATTGTTCAAATAAAGTTCAAATCTTTGGTTTTTTTATTCAGATTTTTTGATCTATTGTGTACTTAGTCGGTTCATTTCATAAGTTCTGTCACTAGGATTTGGACTGGTAAAATAGGAACTGGTAGAGGCTGCCTACTATTTCAATATATGGTTAAAAAGCCTATTTAACACTGATTAATTTACGATATTATTTAAGGCAAATAGTTGTGGCAGTTTTACACAATTCCCTGTAACATTCGATTCGAAAAAGCGCAATAAAAAACCACGTCAAAAACACGCGCCCTGTTCGAGTTGATTATGACCATGATTATTTTTATTCAATTTTAAGAGGCTTCAGTCTTGCATACTGCATTAGCTTGATCGTTTACCTTAATTTTAATATATAATTAACAAGGGTCTGACTGACAAGAAGGCTAGATACACAATTTTGGAAGACTACCTTGAGTATGGCATCAAAATCATCGTGTTTTGCTCAAAACTGAAAAATACGTTGAGGTTCAGGAGAAGAATAGTTGAAGCACAGACTTGTAAGTCAACTAAATATTGAAATATGCCTTAATCATCTACTTTCATAAAAATAACAATTTGTAACTCTGGACAACTATAACAATGATCTTAACTAACTTTTGTGAAGTACAAATTTCATAAATCATCGGCGTGTTTGGCACTGACAACAATCTTCAAGTTTACAAGGATCTATAAAATACGCGATCTTGATTATAAGTTAAACATATTATATTTTAATCTGTATGAAATAAGCTTTCTAATCAGGTCTAATTTTTTTAATAAAAGCTTTGTATTATATTTTATCACTTAAAACCCTTGTGACAGAACTTAAGGACCGACTAGGTAGAATCATGAGTAATTAAATCTAATTAAACACAAAATCTCCCAATATATTCGATTTCACTTTCGCTTCTTTTCCACGGGCATTTATATGAAAGTATGTATTTATTAAAACTTTGCTGCACAACATACAAAAATGTATGTATAAATGGCGAACTTAATGTAAATGGCATTCTCTACCAGTCAACCATAAGGCCAAACAGTCATATACAAAAGGTGCAAGAAAAGTAGCGTAATGCAAAGTGTAAAATATCAGGTTTTTGTATTATTGTATTAGTGTTAATGTCATTTAATTTTTATTTGGTTTTAATTTAATTTATTATTTTGTATGTAATTCTATGGACTTCTGCTCTGAATTAAACGATTTGAATTTTGAATTTGAATTTGACACATTTGGGTCGTGGTAGCAGTAGAAAAAAAATGCTCACAATGTTTAACAGGAATAACCATAAACATCGCGGGATCCGAACACTGAGGGTTCCCGCGATCGAGTGTTTCACTAGATGGCAGCACCGTCGCGAGAGGTCTAGCTGTCATAATCCACCAATCATGTTTTATCTTTTTTTTTTATTGGTGGATATTGGTCGACAGCTGCTGTCAAAAAGACCTCGTCACGGTGCTGCCATCTAGTGAGAAATCTCGATCGCGGGAACCTGCTTGACTTTACAACGGTAAGTAGAAGCCTATTTAAAAAAAATCTGGAATTATAGCTGTCTCGCGTAATAAGCCTTAATCAATGTGTACTGTCGATTTCTAATTGCACCTACATGTTAATAGTGCCACTGTCAATTGACAAAGTGGCAGCTTTTACCTTTGAATTACACTCGTAGTCCGCCTCGAACTGAGAACTCGCGATTTACATGCAAACAAATTGACCAATATAACAAGACCCTTATGAAGATCATTTCGCACCTTCTAACTCCATAACCCCTTGATCGATCCTGCTCATAAACGAACTCTCGAATAGTACTTATCTCTGCTACAACCTCACGAAATTTCATAAAGATCAGAAAAACGATACTAAAGTTATCGCGGAACAACTATTCAAAATCAATAAGCCATCGAAATGCACAGACGTCTAGGTAGCCAGCTGACACTTCCGTTGTGTCTGAACCGTCCAAAGTTGTCTGTAATAACTTCACTTCGCTTACGCTCCTCTCGTTCGATACTAACTATTGCATGGGAAACGGGATTTAAATAAAGTTACTGACTTTTTATGTGAACGAAGTAGTCGACGAAAACTGCCAATAAGGAATAATTCATAATTCAGTGGAGTAATTAGGGTTCCGTACCCAAAGGGTAAAAACGGGACCCTATTACTAAGAATCAGTAAGAAGATGTCCGTCTGTCATCAGGCTGTATCTTATGAACCGTGATAGTTAGACAGTTGAAATTTTCACAGATGATGTATTTTTGTTGTCGCTATAACATCAAATACTAAAAAAAAGAATAAAATAAATATTTAACGGGGCCCCCATACAACAGACATGATTTTTTTGCCGTTTTTATCTGTCACCGGGATGTCAGATGATGTATTTCTATTGCCGCTATAACAACAAATACTAAAAAACAGAATAACATAAATATTGTAGGGGGCTCCCATACAACATCCCAGACATGTTTTTTTTGCCGTTTTTATAAATAATGGTACGGAAGCCTTCGTGCGTGAGTCCGACTCGCACTTGGGCGGTTGTTTGACAGCACTTTAAATACATACATTTGAAAAATGTTTTGTATTCCAGAAGCTGTCAAATTACTCCAATGGATTATGAATTCTACCATTTCTACCTTAGATAAGGATGTCGAGAAAGTAGTGCGTAAATAGGACACTCCGAACTGGGCTGGGAAACTGCAGCGGCTATCGCTGATAACACACTCGAGATAACGGTGTTATCGTATCACGTGAGATGCGTCTGAGCCTCACAGCTTTACTCAGAAAGTTCACTTGTTAGAGAAAACGACCGGTCGTTTTTCTAAGCTATATATAGGTGTCGCGGCAGATAAAGCCACTACGGGCAAAGACGCTACTCCTATTGCCGCTCAAAAAATTGCTTTTAACGGCAACCTTGTGCAGGTCACGAGAAACGGCAGCAGCACAAGTAAGGTGGTTAAATACATGATACACGCAAAGTGTGCAATGGCCAGGCTCGGTACCGCGAACCACTTCGTTCGTTTGCCTATTTGCTTCTGTCGTTCGTACATACGAGAGCATAGTGAGGCAGATAGTTAATTTACGGTATACGGGCGCGCCGGGTCGTCTACAAATAGACGAGAGAAAACCATCCCACCGCAGTGGGACAGCGACACGACACTGGAGCCATAGCTATGAAGCGGATGCTCCAGCCACTGCCACGATTCACAGACGAGGAGCAGCGGAGAAGACTACTACTACTAGTAGTTAATTTACGAATGTTGTTCGTGACAGCGCCCTAGGCCCCAACGCTTGCGCATGCATTACGCCTGCGGCTCCTCCAAAATGACGCTCGTCTCAAATTAGCATCAACTACAGGCGGTGACATGCTATTTATGGAAACGAGATGCATCGATCTGACGTTTTCAGTAACTAGCGACTAAGCTGTTGTAAGCTGTGGCGTATCACCTATCCGAAGCAATAGTGCGGCACGACGATACCCATGATTATCAGTTTACATGAGAACAAGTATGACCTAGGAGACTTAGGGCTTTGTCATTGCCTACTAAGAAAAAATGTTGACTCAGGCGCGGTCGCAGCCTGAAAATTTGGGGGAGGGGGGTATCACTAATGCAGATATGGCTTTATGAGGGGTTCAGTAATTAATTTTTCAATTTGACGTGATTTGGGGGGGAGGGTCGATGTCCAGTCGTGCTAGGGGATTAGGTACCTTATGCGTTATATAAACTAAAATGATTGTAAAATAAATTACAAATTTACATGAACTTTAAAAATTCGTTAAGAATGTCAAGTGCAATTTGCATATCATTCCACCATCTTTAGATGTAAAATAGTTAGACAAATGTATTCATAATCAGCAATGGCCTTCATCTTATCACCTTTATTAATTAATGTCTTTTGGCCGCGACTTTGTCTGTGGGTCGTTAAAACTTTTAACCTCGTTTTCAACCCCTTAGGTGTTGAATTAAAAAAAATCCCTTTCTCAATGGAGCTTCATTGAGGACATTAGACCAGGGGGGTGTCACTACGCAGTTTAGGTACATTTGGCCGGCGCGCCTCCCGGGCAGGCGTATGGCAGTGGGCTGCCGCCTACCGCTCGGCTCGCACGATAGTCGTGTCACGTGGCACTCGGGCAAAATTTAAATGTACAATGTAAAGGAATACGGCTGTGGCATACCTACTTTCGTGAGAATCAGACATACTATCTCCGGATAAAATTTTTATGTTTACAGAATCAACATTTGTAATTCATACATATTTATCTTATTACTTAATAAATCAGTAGGTATAGGTACATAAACTTGTCAAGTGACAACCCCGACACACCTCGGTCATAAAACTGCGGCGCGCAAAGAAGATTCACGGTTCGTGCGCGGTTATAAGTTTCCATTTTGGTTGCAGGCGGCGAGTATAGGTAATTTTATACCTATATCTGACTTTTGCGAAGGAGTGAATTATCTGTACGGTAGTACTATTAGTTATTCTGTGATTAGACAAATATATGGACATATTTGAAAATAATCAATACATGCCGTCAGTATGCTGTTTTACAAACCTCTTACTTGAAGCCTATAAAAATTAATAAGCATAAGGCAACTATGATATGGGAAATAGCATTCTTTATGTGAAGTTTTATTTATACCACAATGGTGGCAGTCGAGCATATGGCCCGCCTGATGGTAAGCAGCTACCATAGACTATAGAGGCCTTGAACTCCATAGGTGTCACATGTGCGTTTCCAACCGAAAGGAGGATTCACTGTGTTGACGGCTAAAGGGACCAGAGAGTCCCTCATCATCAACACACTGCATCCTCTTTGAGCTCTCTGGCAACCCTACTCACCAATACAAGATTATGAGTAGTGTTTTAGTGGTGGTTCTCTGTAAGGCGGAGGTACTCCCCCAGTGTTACAGAAATTAACTTTATTTTTCCTAGAGATTGTTTCCTCAAAGTTCATGGACGTAGATGCTGCTGCCTGAGAGAGGAGATGCCTATCTGTATTCAGTGGCATGGCGCCATACGATAAATAAATAATAACAATATATTATTTATTGCATCAAAAGTAAAAAATTACAACAATAAAAAGTCTACATTCCACCTAGGTAGCAACAGGCAGTCTTATCGCCAAAAAGCGATCTCTACCAGACAACCTTTAATAAATGGGCATAAAAAAAACCATGAACATAATACATATTATGAGTCATGCATCTTAATAATTTGGCAATAGAAATAATAAATAATGACTAAAAATAGATGTCATATACTTCAGAAAAAGTGACCAAACCCTCCGGTGTCCGAGGCCAGATAGAATATTGAATAAAATAATTTGATTTGCTTCAAGATTCAAATAATGACTACTTACTGACAATGTAATGTCTATTTTTTACTATATGCATAAGATTCACATACTTGAGTGTGGAAATGTTACTAATATTATTGATAATGACCTAAAGAACCAATATTACGGTGACATAAGTATTGCACTGATTCATGATTTACCTATGATGTTAATACATTACAATAACATACAAAATAGGTACAATACATGGTCAAATTCTGGTAAACATGGTCTGAGTCATAGTCATCATGTTGTATAGTCAAGGACATAAATATATGAATATATATATGTATATGTTGACAAAAGGATGAAATAACCTACACACCCATACTTGACAAAAAGTTAGTCTTGAACATACCACATACATACTATAAATTGGAAACAGATGTCCACTTTGTCTAATTGAGAGCATGTTGTACTAGCAATTCTGAGGAGGCAGGTTGGAATAATGCAGTTTTCAAGAGTCCTTGCCTCGCTGGCCTAATATTACAGGGTTATATATACTAATATTACTTAGTATCACTGACTTTTTGGCCTGGACCAGGAGGCAAGCACGGAGCAGTTTGCCCACACACACGCTGGTCAGACGACATAGAGAAAGTATCTTGCAACTGGCTCTCGGAGGCCCAAGATCGAGAAAGGTGGAAAAGGTTGGGGGAGGCCTATACCCGACAGGGGTCCTAACACTAATACTGGTTAAATACTTATCAAATTGTAAATAGTTTTGGAATAAAAAGGCTTTTTTATTTTATTTTATTTATCACTGACAATGTTCAAATTCCAAGTTGATAGTGTAACATAGAACCCTGTAATATTGTGCCAGCGATCTGTTTCCTGTTTTGTGGTAAGTTCAACCAAACAGTTTCTGACTGTAAAATGAACTCACTCCTGTGGTTCCAAGGGTCTGCAGCATGAAGTTCTTTAAAAAAGGAGTTTACATAGGAGGATTCTAAAAGGTTGGCAATGCGCAAGTGAGTACCTCTGGACTGGAATTACAGGCATCCATAGGCTGCGGTAGCGCTAACCATAGGCAGTGTGCTTATTTTAATTTCAATTTAGTTTCCATTTATTTATTCTCCTTGATAATTAATACAATTTATAAAGAAAACAGCATAGTATCTATAAGAGTAGGCAAGGATCCCCCATACTAGTAAAAACTGTTGAAAAAAATGTTTTAGGCCCTACTCTCACCTAATGGTAAGTGGTTAGGTAATGCAAACTGGTAGTGTTTAGAATTACATGTAAATCACTGATAATACTTATACAAAATATTTGCCGGTGGCATTCCATATAAGAGGCCAGAGCCTAAGATGTAGCTCAGTGGTTTGGTAGTAAGAGACCTAGATTGTATTTTCATACTGATTAATGAGATCAAAGTGGTTAAAATACTGTATTATACTATATTGCCAGTTTTTTAGCTGTAGAAATATACATTTACCATGTCTTCTTTTTATTATTTACGGCCATAAAATAATAAAGGAAGCAATAAATAATACTTATAAATTGAATGTGCTAATTAATTATAACAAAGACCAGGTGGTCCTATGTGTAGCAAGCATCCTGAACATGCTGAGAAACAATCATAGCAAACAGAAACATGTTTGCATGATTACAAACATTAATAGGACCATGTTGATTAGTAATTAATGTCAGCTCGGTAGGCAATTAACATAATTCAGACATAATTAGCGTAACTAGTACAATTTGGTCGAAAATAATGCAAGATCTAGTTAAAAAATGTGTCTCATCTAGATTAAAGATGATCTTGGATTGTGCCTTGAAATTAACATGTTTTCTACTTTTTACACACTGTAATTTAACTTGTCTCCACATATTTATGTACTTCAAATCTTGTAAGTTACATTTGAACCACTTCCCGGTCTGATTGAACTGAAATTTAGTATACTTCTGTAATATACATGACAATGCTATCTACTAGGTACCAAAAAAAGTTTGAGTTTGAGAGTTACATCTGACTGAACTAAACAAACAATTTAACTTTCAGACAACATGAAAATGTTTATACTTATCATGATGGCAAATGGATTTAAATACTGTGTTGTTAATAAGTTTAATAGAACAGTACACTCAGAAAATTGTAAGCAAGATTATAACATTAATTAATTAGTAATGATTAATAACAAAATGAGGCACTAATCATTAAGTTTCTCAAAGTGTATAAAGTTAAATGCTTGGCATTTACAGTGCCACATCAAGTTACCTTAGAAAATGTGAAGGTAATCATCCAGAAAGCGAATTTGTAGTCAAAGCACACACAGCACTGCAATCCAGAGGTGAAATTGCACACAACACTACATTATGCCAGGTGAAATCCGTAGACTCACAACTAATTGAATTAACCACACGTTTACCGATGTTAGCTCCACAAATACAGTTTAAGCAAACGGACGGAGGAGCAGGCGCGATCAGAATGAACCATTCATGTAAAATGACGACCCGGCCTCGCCTCGCTCGAGTCTTGCGTCCTCGAGAGCGACAAAAAACCTGTTCTCCCGATTCACCTACTGAACTAAAGAACGCCGTTTCCGGCACGCACTAAATACCCGCTAACAGGCAATGATATAATTAACGTTATCTCTATGTTTTTTCTGCGCAAATAATAATAATTTAATCGCAATGTATTAAAATATGATAGGTGAAAGGAGACATACCTTTGCAAATAGTCGTATGTAACGACGATATGAAACTTAAGCGATAATGTTTCAGGCACTTAAATAGTTTGGCACGATATTATTGTTCACTTGTAATCCTTTTCACTGATATTAGTCACACTCACGATAATTAAAACTATGTCCAGTGTGCGGCGGATATGCGTTATCCCGTGAAAGACGCCATTTTGATTTCGTCAACTAAGTTGACACAGACAAGATAGACCATATACGTTTCATTTCATTATTTCAATTTACTTAAATTTTACTGGAATGGGATAAAATTTAATTAATTAAATTAAGTAATTTTTACTTTTTTCTCATGTGAAATATTTATAACTTACTAAGATTAAATATTAGTTAGCAGAGAAGTAAATCTTTTGTAAAACAGGACTTATAAATACAAGTTAGATTGGGTTAAATTAGGTTAAAAATTGTTAAAGTCTTTAAAAGTACTTAACCGTTAGTTAAAATTTTAGCAAAAATTTGTTTATTTAATAATAATTCAGTTAGCTCGTTAAAAATATTAATTGGCAGATTGTTTCATGATTGTATTGTAAGTTGCTATAAAAAGTATACATTGTTAGTTTATGGTTTGGTGATACCACTGTTAAAAATATTTAAAAGGAGAAGAACATACTTAGGTACTTTTTTGCAAACGGGTCTACAGACGCTGCCAACAGACTGAGATTGTTAGAGTACTTGGAATGAAAAGTCAAGTTAAGAGGAAAACGGATGGGACCACAGCTGGACCACAGTTTTTAACCGGTTATAATCAAAGGTTATAATACTTTTACATGACATATTAAATATGTTACTTTGCAAAGTTGTCTTTAAGATGAAATTAACAACATTATTTTAGAATTAAATTTGTAAGTATACATAATATTATTTGAGTAGCCATGTCAGATAGTTTACAATGACACTATATACAACACAACACGGAATATAAAATATGCACCATAAGTTAACTTTGTAAACCTTTGTACATGACACACATTACATTAAATAAATTGTAAGAACCTATGTAAACTACATGTTCAGTATTCTAAAGAGTTTACGTGTTGTCTGGTTTGTATAGCAACGAATTTAAATACTTTGACGTCCCTAACAATGCTTGTACTTACCAAACTTAAGTGTCACGGAATAAACATACTTTTCTTAATCATGTTTGTTTTTCCTCTAAGATAAATAACAATGGTAATTTTTTAATTTATTTTTTTATACAAGAGAGCAAAGTTTTTGCTTAACATCTTGTGCTTATATTGAGAGTCGAGCCAGCCAGAGATACCTAAATTGTGGAATCTTGAGCGTGCGAGAGCCTCAAGTATTTGCTCAAGGCAAGAGAGGCTGAACAAACTTTTCTACCGAGTCTAATAACACGTTTTTCACCACATTAATGCGAGAAAAATACAAGCTGACCTATATTACATATGTAATCTAATCAAAATTAATAGTATTTAAAGTTTATCATTCAAAATCATCGCATTAAAGTATATCCAACAAACAAACGCATAAAAACAAGACAAGCCAAAATATGTACCAAATTATTCTTCTAGAGGATAAAACATTACTTTCCAGTCTTTCCACATGCGTATTAAAGGATAAAGGAGCCTTTCCGAGCGGGTGTGTTGAAAATTTTGCTTTGGTTGCTAGGTAATTTACTATTATTTTAAATACGTGATACTTGTTCAGGAGGCTAGAAACCTCGGATTAGGAATGGATTAATAATGGCTTAGGTTCGAAAAGCACGTGGGAAGTTGGTGAGATCCTGTTTTTACCGCTTGAAAATTTTGTACCAAATAGAAATTAGTTAAGTGAGAAAATATGGGAAATTTTATGTAAGTCACTCATCCTCTCCAAATTAAATTCCTGAGAATATAATTTATGGCCACATTTACAAGCTCTTGTTATCCAATCTCACCTAGAAATTACATCACGCCATTTATGTGAAAATAAATCAAAACTACATCCCACCATACAAATTAAGGTTTTCTAAGGAACAGTGTTGGAGATGTCCTATGGCAGTTGCCTTCCCTATATACTCGTTATTTTAGCTATTCGGCTTCGAGCTATACATAGATGCGATATGTCGAAAACGAATGTGCCGTATTTTATTTAGGTAAAATAAATATGACTACTTACAATCAGAGTATTCAATTGAGCTTCGTCGCAGCAGTCATTTAACACTTTTTTCCCATTCTTACCTACCATAGTATCATCTCAGTCTGTTGTGTTGATAAAGCGGTAGCGTTTGTAGAGCCCAAAATCCCAAATCATGGTGACTTTGATGTTTGAAGTTGGGGTGGGGTAAATTATTCTACCGTATAGCAACACTGTAAAGTAGTTGTCAAAAAAAATAAGCAAAGAACTTGGCAGCTGTAGTGCAATACGTGTTTTTATTCGATAAATTAGCGAAAATGGCAGTATAAACCAACTGTGAATGCATAACTAAATGTGCAACGTGTAATCGAGATGTCGAGCCGTCGTTCAATACTCGGTTCGACACTGGACGCTCTACCCGCGCCCACGGATCCACTTCGCGAATTGTTCGAAGCTTGCAAAACTGGTGATGCTGCTCGTGTAAAAAAGTTAATTACTCCACAAACGGTGAATGCCAGGGACACAGCTGGCAGAAAATCTACTCCGTTACACTTCGCTGCAGGTATTCACATAAATTAAATAGCGTTTGTTTGTATTATTGTCGTGGATATCACGTTTATTCACAAGTGAAAGGAGAGGTGTAAGGAAGTCGTAAAATTTGGCCATTGCATAATTAGTTACGGTCATGATTGCACTGAATTTAGTGCTTTATGCGGTCCGAAACTATTGTTGGGATGTAGTTTGAGGGTAACTGCCTGCTGTTATGAAATATCTGACACAAATTTTAAGTTGGATAATGGTAAGTCAGTGCTATATGTTGATTGAATGACAGTTGTTTTGTTTATGTATACATGTTTTTGTGGTCAAGCATTTCCTTATGTGCTATTGTGGAATAAGTGTTGTGTGTATTTGATTAAAATATAAAATGGAAACCTGTAATGGTTAGTCCATTTTATGTTAAATTTATTTATATGTAGAAAAAATATATAAACATGAATTTGTATTTCTGCGAGGTCCAGGTGGGACAGTGCAGCTGCCAAGTTGGTTACTCTTTTAGCACCACCGCTGGGGAAGGTCTCCCTCTCCTTTTTCCACGAATTCCCCGCCTTGTGCAAGAAATATTTAGGTACTAAAACATGAAAGGCACTCTATGCACAAAATAGAACAATATAAAAATATTTTAATCTGCAATCACACAATTGTCAGGGAACAACATGTTCACATGATTGCATTTTCTTTAAGTTAATTTTACCACCAATAATTAATATCACTCAAAACTTTCCTAATGAGTATACAACCCGCGTGTGATACATCTGGGGGTGCAGGTGTCCATAGACTATGGTATCAGCTTACCGTTCTTATGTATGTTTGTTTGCCACCGTGGTTCTCTTCGTCCTAGTGTTTGTCCCAGCTTTTTTTTTTTTGCTCTATTGAGCCTGGGGTCCGCTCGGCAACCTAAACCCAGGAATTGGCGTAGGCATTAGTTTTTACGAAAGCGACGGTCATCTGACCTTTCAACCCAGAGGGGAAACTAGGCGTTGCTAGGATTAGATCCGGTTTCGTCACAATGTTTTCCTTCACCGAAAAGCGACTGATAAATATCAAATGATATTTGGTACCTAAGTTCCGAAAAACCTTGTGGTACGAACCGGGGTTTGAACCCGCGACCTCCGGATTGAAAGTCGGACGTCTTACCGCCGAGCTACCAGCGATCAAAAATGCCACTTTACTAAATTGAATTACAGTAGCGATCAAAAGTATTTTGACAATAACAAAAGTTTGAATATTGTACAAGGTGGATTAGTAATCCCAACTTAGTTTTTGCTATGGTTATTAATGGCTTACGACCTCCTTGAAACACACAAAAAGATTAGTTTCCTAGAATTATATTATGATCCTGGTCACAAAAACGTAGATTGTACTGGTTCAAAATTATTTTGACTTCGTTTTCTTTTCAGTTTTATTAAGAATAGGCTTAAATCTATATATATATATAACTCAAAGGTGACTGACTGACTGACTCACTGACTGACATAGTGATCTATCAACGCACAGTCCAAACCGCTGGTTCTAGAGATTCCAAATTTGGCACGTAGGTTCCTTATAAGGTCTAGGGGTGCGCTAAGAAAGGATTTTTCAAAATTCATCCCCTAAGGGGGTGAAATGGGGATCCAAAGTTTGTATGGGGAAACAAGATTAGTTAGTCTATTTTATTCGAAACTTCACAGAAGTATTCCTAACAATAAATGAGTAAATACGTGTTGCAGGTTTTTTGAGAATTCAACCCCTAAAAGGGGGAAATGTGGTCAAAAAGTCTGAAAATCAACATGGGTATTGTTTCCATGGTTTATCGGGTCGTTGATTACGAAAAAAACAACGATTTTAAAATCCGACGTGGCGGACGTGAAATACCATCTCCCCTGTTAGGGTACAATGCGGTTGAAATGCCTAAATATCCATATGGGTGTCGTTTTTGTGATTTTTTGGGACGTTAATTAAGAAAGTGGCATCGATTTTGAAATTTAATATTGTGGACATGAAAATTCTTTAATAACAATAAAACATTAATCAATAAACTTAGAAATAACAAAAACAATTAATTAGAAACTAAACTAAATAAGAATTAAAATTACCTATGAACTTAAAACTGAAAATTCTTGAAAGTATTTGTGCCAAATTGCAATCTTCTTCTAAATATATAAAAGAAGATTCTGACTGACATATCAACGCACAGCCCAAACCGCTGGTTCTAGAGATTCCAATGTGGTACGTAGGCTCCTTATAAGGCATAAGGATGCACTTAGAAATCATTTTTAAAAATTTACCTCCTAAGGGGGGAAATGGGGTTCAAAGTTTGTATGGGAAACGAGATTAGTTTAACTATTTTATTCGAAACTTTATAGGAGTATTCCTAACGATAAATGAGAAAACAAGTGTTTCAGCGTTTTTGAGAATTCAACCCATAAGGGGGAAATGTATTGTTTCTGCGGTTTATCGGGTCGCTGATTACGAAATCAACACTTAAGGGGCTGAAATGGGGGTTGATAGTTTGTATGGGGAATTTTTAAACGTTGAACCAATTTAGATGAAACTTGGTATAGAGATAGTTTGTGTACTGGGAAACTTTTTATCTCGAAAATCAATCTTTAAGGGGGTGAAATGGGGGTTGGAGGTTTGTATGGAGACTTTTTACCGCGAACCGATTTAGATCATTTTGTTGTGGATATAGTTTGAATCCCAGGAAACAATATAGAACATTTTTTAAGCCGAAAATCAATATTAGAGGGGTAGAAAACATGTTGGTAGTTTGTATGGCGATTTATTAACCGCTGAACAGACGATTGAAATGAAACTTGGTACATATTATATAGATTGAGTCGCGGTAAACAATATAGGATAGTTTTTATCTCGAAAATCAACCCTCTAGGGGGTGAAACGGGGGTTGAAAGTTTGTATGGAAAATTAATAACCCTTGAACCTATTTAAATGATTTGGTATGGAGATATTTTGCGTTGTGGGGAAGGATATATAATAGTTGTTATCCCAGAAGTCATTCCTTAAGCGGGTAAAAAGGAGGGTGGATTACTAATTCCACGCAAATGAAGTCGCGGGGAAAAGCTTCTATTCAAGAGTAGAAATCTGTATTAATCATAATCTCTCGGTAGTAAGTCGTTGATGGCGTAATAATTAAACAATTATTGCAATAATTTCTTTAAAATAAAAAATGAGGGAACCGCCGTCTTTAAAACGTGGTATACCGAAACCTCCAGAATGTAACGAATACTTTTCCGAAAACCGCTTCTAAATCAGTTCAGCGAAACGCAAGATGATCGCGGACAAACATACATTCCTATATACAAACATACGAGTCTAACTGAGAACCTCCTTTTTTAGTACTTTTAGTACGCGGGCGAAGCCGCGGGAAAAAGCTAGTAATATAAATATTTTATAAATAGATTTAGGCCTAGACTTTATGCAACATGCCCAAATATAAAGAATATTCAAGCGAATTAAAACAAGCCGTTGCAGCTGCATTCAAGTAGGGCAGGTCGCAGGCTGACGTTTCGCGAACTTTTCATATATCACGGCAACTGGTTAGTATCTGGAATAAACAATTCAAGGCTCGAAATAGCGTCAGCAATAAGCCTAGAAGCGGTCGTCCTCGAAAAACCACGTTAAAAACTGATCGCGTAATCAAAAAAACTGTCTGTAGAAGATCCACGGAAAACTGCAGTGACAATTAAGGATGAACTGAGAGAAAGCTACAACGTAAACATCCATGTTTCTACTGTCAAACGACGCCTAACGGAGCAAGGACTTCAAGGTCGACGTCCATCTAAAAAGCCACACATATCGGCAAAAAATAAGAATGAGCGGTTAGCGTTTGCACTTAGGCACAAATCGTGGACAAGTGCTGAGTGGTCCAAAATTTTGTGAAGTGATGAAAGCAAGTTTAATTTAATGTCGTCGGATGGAATAAAGTATGTACGTCGTCCACATAATAAAAGACACGATGTGCGATACCAAGTACCCACAGTCAAGCATGGTGGTGGTAACGTAATGGTTTGGGGATGTTTTTCTCGCCACGGGGTCGGACCTTTCGTTCAAGTAGATGGGATTATGGATCGATTTGTGTATGAATATATACTTAATACACACATGGTTCCTTATGCCACGATAACGACCCTAAGCATAAATCTAACCATATCAAGGCATTCTTAAAACGTAAAAAAAGTCAAGGTTTTTAAGTGGCCGAGTCAAAGTGCTGATCTTAATCCAATCGAGCACTTATGGGAAGAGCTGGATCGCAGAGTGAGACGAAGAAATTATTCCAACAAGGAAGCTTTTTTTCAAGCACTGAAGTCAGAGTGGGCAAATATACCATATGAATGTATACAGAAGTTAGTGGACTCTATGCCGGCTCGATGTGCTGCAGTTGAAAAGTCCAAAGGATATGCAACCAAGTATTAACCAAAAGTTCAATGTTAACTTCTTACAAGTCCAGTAAAATAACTTTATTTAATTGTCAAAATACTTTTGAGCGACCTGAAGTGTGTTTTTTAAGATTTTCTTTTAAGTTTGCAGTTTATTTTTAGTAATTTAAGTGGAAACGTAAGAAGGATAGAGTCAGAAAATGTAATCACTTACTTATTATTAAATAGTAACTTAATTCATAAAAATACTACATGATTTTTATTTGTCAAAATACTTATGATAGCTACTGTATCTGTTATATCTACTTAGAATCGCACGCTCTTTCCATGCCAATATAAAAAAGATATGCTACTCTAATATTTACAATTTTTAAGGTTACGGTCGCCGAGAAGTGGTAGAGCTCCTAATAGCCGCCGGGGCAGCGCTCCAGGCGCGCGACGACGGCGGGCTCCAGCCGCTACACAACGCATGCTCGTTCGGGCACGCCGACGTGGTGCGGGCGCTGCTGGGCGCGGGCGCGGCGCCGGCGGCCCGGGATAACTGGGGGTATACCCCGCTACACGAGGCGGCGGCGAAGGGGAAGGTCGACGTGTGCATTGGTGAGTAGTCTACAGCCGCTACACAACGCGTGCTCGTGCGGGCTCGCCGACGTGGTGCGGGCGCTCGGGCGTGGCGCCGGCGGCCCGAGATAACTGGGGGTATACCCCGCTACACGAGGCGGCGGCGAAGGGGAAGGTCGACGTGTGCATTGGTGAGTAGTCTACAGCCGCTACACAACGCGTGCTCGTGCGGGCACGCTGACGTGGTGCGGGCGCTCGGGCGCGGCGCCGGCGGCCCGGTATAACTTGGGGTATACACCGCTACACGAGGCGGCGGCGAAGGGGAAGGTCGACGTGTGCATTGGTGAGTAGTCTACAGCCGCTACACAACGCGTGCTCGTGCGGGCACGCCGACGTGGTGCGGGCGCTCGGGCGCGGCGCCGGCGGCCCGGTATAACTGGGGGTATACACCGCTACACGAGGCGGCGGCGAAGGGAAAGGTCGACGTGTGCATTAGTGAGTAGTCTACAGCCGCTACACAACGCGTGCTCGTGCGGGCACGCTGACGTGGTGCGGGCGCTCGGGCGCGGCGCCGGCGGCCCGGTATAACTGGGGGTATACACCGCTACACGAGGCGGCGGCGAAGGGGAAGGTCGACGTGTGCATTGGTGAGTAGTCTACAGCCGCTACACAACGCGTGGTCGTGCGGGCACGCCGACGTGGTGCGGGCGCTCGGGCGTGGCGCCGGCGGCCCGAGATAACTGGGGGTATACCCCGCTACACGAGGCGGCGGCGAAGGGGAAGGTCGACGTGTGCATTGGTGAGTAGTCTACAGCCGCTACACAACGCGTGCTCGTGCGGGCACGCTGACGTGGTGCGGGCGCTCGGGCGCGGCGCCGGCGGCCCGGTATAACTGGGGGTATACACCGCTACACGAGGCGGCGGCGAAGGGGAAGGTCGACGTGTGCATTACAGCCGCTACACAACGCGTGCTCGTGCGGGCACGCCGACGTGGTGCGGGCGCTTGGGCGCGGCGCCGGCGGCCCGGTATAACTGGGGGTATACACCGCTACACGAGGCGGCGGCGAAGGGAAAGGTCGACGTGTGCATTAGTGAGTAGTCTACAGCCGCTACACAACGCGTGCTCGTGCGGGCATGCTGACGTGGTGCGGGCGCTCGGGCGCGGCGCCGGCGGCCCGGTATAACTGGGGGTATACACCGCTACACGAGGCGGCGGCGAAGGGGAAGGTCGACGTGTGCATTGGTGAGTAGTCTACAGCCGCTACACAACGCGTGGTCGTGCGGGCACGCCGACGTGGTGCGGGCGCTCGGGCGCGGCGCCGGCGGCCCGGTATAACTGGGGGGTATACACCGCTGTATAGATTTCGATCGAGCCGCGCAAGCCCGCCGCTCGCCGCCACCGTTCCGCGCGGCACGTTCAAAATCTATAAAATGAATTGACCCGTCTTGGAAAACAGCGGCAGCCGCTCGGATCTAGGTTTCTATCCAGATTTAGGATCAGGATAACCTAGGCAGTGACTTAATTATAAAGATAAGCTAATTAAATTTAGGTGTGAAATCTGACGTTATCAGTCTATAAGTACCTCATTATTGGTAGTTGATAAGCTAATTTTTAATATTTTTAGGGTTCCGTACCTCGAAAGGAAAAAACGGAACCCTTATAGGATCACTTTGTTGTCCGTCTGTCTGTCTGTCTGTCTGTCTGTCTGTCTGTCTGTCAAGACCATTTTTCTCAGGAACGCGTGGAGGTATCAAGCTGAAATTTATATCAAATACTCAAGTCTATTGTCCCTTGCAGCTGTGAAAAAATCAAACTTAAAAACCAACGCAATCAAAAGATGCAGTCGTTTATGCTGCAAATTTTAGTTTTTCGGCACTCGCAAAACCTACGGGGTACTTCCCGTGAACTCAGAAACTTGAAATTTGGCACGAAGCAACGTCATATAGCATAGACAATGGAAAAATTACAAAAAGCAGACATTTTTAGTAAAATCATACAAAAAAATATTTTAAAATTTTTTAAACTGACTACCTTTTTCCTCGTAAACGCGTAGAGGTATTAAATTGAAATTCATGTCAAATACTCAGGGCTATAGGACCTTTCAGATGTAGCAAAATCAAACTTTTATGTCAACGCAATCAAAAGAAATAGCAATTTAAGTCGCATATTTTGAAACTGAGTACTCGCAAGAAACTCAAAACCTAAAGGGTACTTTCCGTAAACTCAGAAACTTAAAACTTGGCACGAAGAAACTTCATATAGCACAGACAAAGGAAAAATTACCAAAAGTTGACATTTTGATTAAAATCATACAAAAAAAAAATTTTTAAATATTATACTTACTACTTTTTTCCTCGTAAACGCGTGGAGGTATTAAATTGAAATTCATGTCAAATACTCAGGGCTATAGGACCTTTCAGATGTAGCAAAACCAAACTTTTATGTCAACGCAATCAAAAGAAATAGCAATTTAAGTCGCATATTTTGAAACTGAGTACTCGCAAGAAACTCAAAACCTAAAGGGTACTTCCCGTAAACTCAGAAACTTGAAACTTGGCACGAAGAAACTTCATATAGCACAGACAAAGGAAAAATTACGAAAAGTAGACATTTTTAGTAAAATCATACAAAAAATATTTTTTTAAATTTTTTACTTACTACCTTTTTCCTCGTAAACGCGTAGAGGTTTTTGCTTGTTATAGGTGTTTACGGAACCCTCGGTGCGCGAGTTGGACTCGCACTTGGCCGGTTTTTTTATGACAGTAGCGCTTTATCAACTGGGATCCTGCCTTTTCGCCGAATAACGTTTCCCAAACTGTTTCATTTGCCAACTGTGTTATTTAGCATACTGCATTTTTTTCTGAAACTGTAAACTTTTCAGGGTTTGTTTTATAATCATCGTGTAGAACCATATAGGTTAGGTTAGGGTTGTTTTATAACAATACTGAAATTCTTATAGTTTTAGAAAAAAATGTAGTATGCCAAATGACACGGGCACGGTCGGCAAATGAAACAGTTTGGGAAACGTTATTCGGCGAAAAGGCAGAGAACCTTATGAACATACAATAGGCATGATGAATTTATTTCATGTATGGCTCAATCGATTCGTTTTGTTGTAAGGATCAAATATCTATATGGGGCTAATTGCGTCAAAGCAACACAAAAGTCAGAAATTAGATTTAAAATCTGTCACTCGTTTTTAGGGTTCCGTAGTCAACTAGGAACCCTTATAGTTTCGCCATGTCTGCCCGTCCGTCCGTCCGTCCGTCCGCGGATAATCTCAGTGACCGTTAGCACTAGAAAGCTGAAATTTGGTACTAATATGTATATCAATCACGCCGACAAAGTGGAAAAATAAAAAGTGGAATTTTTTATTTTATTAGGGTACCTCCCCTATACGTAAAGTGGGGAGTGATTTTTTTTTTTCATTTCAACCCTAACGTGTGATATATTGTTGGATAGGTATTTAAAAATGAATAGGGGTTTACTAAAATCATTTTTCGATAATGTAAATATTTTCGGAAATAATCGCTCCAGAAGTAAAAAACTATGCGTCCCCCCCCCCCTCTAACTTTTGAACCGTAAGTTTTAAAAATATGAAAAAAATCTCAAAAGTAGAACTTTACAAAAACTTTCTAGGAAAATTATTTTGAACTTGATAGGATGAATAGTTTTTGAAAAAAAATTACAAAATAATTTCTGAACTAAGTTTGTAATTTAACCGTATAAGCAGGTGTTTATTGTACCTGTAATTTCTACAAAATTACAATGAAATGACGTGCTTTCAAATAAAGTAAAAACGGTGAAAATCGGTTCACGCAATAAAGAATTATTCCATAAAAATCATCTTCCATACTTTAAGCTCGCGCGCAATAGTTTATTTAATTTGCCGATAGATGTCGCTGTACGTGGAACTCTCATATCATATCGTACATGGCGGTGTTATTAACTCTTAAGTGGGGACACTTACTGTGACGGACGGAAAACTACGGAACCCTACACTGAGCGTGGCCCGACACGCTCTTGGCCGGTTTTTGTTTCTTAAAACGCTGCATAGTTGCATAGCATGACGTCACGGTTGCATAGTCGCCCTGTTTAAAGTATGGAAACATTATGAAATTGCTATTTTGACGGTAAAATATTGCGTTTATGTATATGGTTGCTATACAATTTATTTTACGATAAAATGTAAGAAATCGAATGGTGTCATTGTTTTTTTGAATTTCATACTTTTAAAAATCGTAAAATTTTTGAATTTTGAAGTCTCGTATCTTTGAACCATTTTAATAGATTTTAAAAAAAATTACTTTATATGTGGATATATTTATTAGTTTGCATCCATTCAACGTTATTGTATTACAAAATTCAACATGTGTCATCATCATCATCCCTATTAGGTACCTTTTAATTGAAGCCTAGTGTGGACGTGCCGCGCCTGAGCCATTGCGGCCGCGTGTGCGTTTACCTCGGCCGACGTCCGTCAACGCCGTAATTATGCTATAATATATATTTTTCACTTCTCATGCTCAAAAAGTGTGTCATATTATGCTTACCAAGGCGGACTAAAGTAGTACATTTAGCCTCTAGGGCTAAAATGTATACATATTTATGATTTACAAAACATTTTAAATTGACCAATCGGAACACTTCACCATAGTAAATAATTAAAGTCCTTAAAAAAAACATTGTATTTCATATCAACCAATCAGAATACAGCAATGTTAAAAACGACCAATCAGGAAACGCAATTTATTTCTCAAAACATGAGGTGTTTTTTAGTTCATACTTCACAATCATTAAAAAAGATTTAAATTTTTTGGAAGCGCTTTAAAGCGTGTTTAAACTGTTTAAAAAGCTAATTATACCGTCGTCTGTGGCGTTTATTCGCGGTGTTTATATTTTGTATCTATGTCAAAGAAGTTAAAAAAATTAAAAGACCGCCAAGCAAGTTAAACCATCATTTCACCTTAGTTTAGTTATTGTGCGTAAATAATAAGTATTATTATCTTATTTTCTCGCAATCGAAGTGAAAAATAGTATGCATTACTCTGGTCTAAAAGCCATATTACCACTCGAACAATTTTCCCTCACTTCGTTCGGGAAAATAACCACCTCGTGGTAATATGGCCTACTTTAGACCCTTGTCAAACAATCTACTATTTCAGCGCTTCTTCAACATGGCGCCGACCCGAACATCAGAAACACGGAAGGAAAGACGCCCCTGGACCTAGCTGACTCCGCAACGAGGCCTGTTCTTACTGGTAATGTTGTTACTTCTTCTTACGTAAACATTTGTAATAGTGTTATCACTTCAGGGGTTTGAACCTGAGACCTCCGGATTGAAAGTTGGTTGTCTTATCGCTATGCTACAGGTGCTCTACTTGTGCGACCATTACAGTGACTAAATCTGCTGGCAATCAGAGGAGGCGGTTTCGAATCCTACTGTTTTTAGGATTTATTGGCAGCTTTTTTTCAAATTAGTAAATGGATGTCTATTTCCAATTTGTTGTTTGTGATAATTACTTTAGTAAGTAGCAAAAAACTTATTCCTTGAAATATCTCTGAACCCTTTGACCGCGAAGCATCGGACAGAAAAATCGTGCCACTGACGCCAGAGAGCGCGAGCGGACTCGGTTATATTTTGGACGTGATATCACGCGCTGGGGCTGAGGACACGACTTTTCGTGCGCCTGATTTGACGTCTTTGGCGGTCAAAGGTTCAATTTCAAAGCCTTATCTTCTTTCTCAGGCGAGTACTGTGCCGCAGAGGTGTTGGAAGCGGCGCGCTCAGGCGCCGACGAGCGCCTCTCCGCGCTCCTCACCCCCCTCAACGTGAACGTGCACGCGGGGGACGGGCGCCGCTCCACCCCCCTCCACCTCGCCGCGGGGTACAACCGCGCGCGGGCGGTGCGCCTGCTACTGCAGCGCGGGGCCGACACACATGCTAAGGACAAGGGGTGAGTACTGCTCCGACGAGCGCCTCTAACCCCCCTCCACCTCGCCGCGGGGTACAACCGCGCGCGGGCGGTGCGCCTGCTACTGCAGCGCGGGGCCGACACACATGCTAAGGACAAGGGGTGAGTACTGCTCCGACGAGCGCCTCTAACCCCCCTCCACCTCGCCGCGGGGTACAACCGCGCGCGGGCGGTGCGCCTGCTACTGCAGCGCGGGGCCGACACACATGCTAAGGACAAGGGGTGAGTACTGCTCCGACGAGCGCCTCTAACCCCCCTCCACCTCGCCGCGGGGTACAACCGCGCGCGGGCGGTGCGCCTGCTACTGCAGCGCGGGGCCGACACACATGCTAAGGACAAGGGGTGAGTACTGCTCCGACGAGCGCCTCTAACCCCCCTCCACCTCGCCGCGGGGTACAACCGCGCGCGGGCGGTGCGCCTGCTACTGCAGCGCGGGGCCGACACACATGCTAAGGACAAGGGGTGAGTACTGCTCCGACGAGCGCCTCTAACCCCCCTCCACCTCGCCGCGGGGTACAACCGCGCGCGGGCGGTGCGCCTGCTACTGCAGCGCGGGGCCGACACACATGCTAAGGACAAGGGGTGAGTACTGCTCCGACGAGCGCCTCTAACCCCCCTCCACCTCGCCGCGGGGTACAACCGCGCGCGGGCGGTGCGCCTGCTACTGCAGCGCGGGGCCGACACACATGCTAAGGACAAGGGGTGAGGATAGCTTTTAACCTTTAGAGCGCCAATGACGGCCAGTCACGACATCGGCAAGTCGCCACTGACGTCAATAGCCGTCCGTTCAAAAACATTTAAAAATCACTCCTAGAACAGAATTTTTTTATGACGCTTGGCACAGCAGTCAGGGGCAAAAGATATTTTATACAACATCATTTGTAAATGCAGCCAGTGCAATAGGAAAGTCAACGGTTTGGGCAGAGCATAGTTTGTACCTGTCACTAGCCATCATCATCATCTTATCTGACCAATTTCGGCCATGGCGGCTGAGTGTACTGGCTAGGTAGAGCGTCGGTCGTGAGCTCTCAGGTGACTGACGTAGCCTATCTTTGCAGTGAAGGTGCCACACTCACTGCAGGTCAGCACCCCTCCTTTAACACATCAGGGTCTTTAACTCATCGCGTTTAGCGTCGAGTTCAATTCGCCTCTGTTCTTCGAAGGCTTGCACGTTTGACCTCACTGTATGCCTCCACTTTGGCCGGTCTTGCGCCAGTCTCCCAGTGCGATGGCTCAATGTCACATCTTCGCATGTGGTGCGTCAACACATCTTTGTCTCTAGCATTGTTCAATGGGATATGGCTTTAAGGACTAGAATTCAGGGCAAAAATATCCAACAAAATCAACAAGAATTTGACACAGGTGACGGGGAGCCATCTGGAAATACTTTTGACCATTATAACATTTACTTTCTTTTCCAGCGGTTTGGTACCTCTTCACAACGCGTGCTCCTATGGTCACTATGAGGTCACGGAGCTACTGGTCCGAGCGGGCGCCGACGTCAACGCCACGGACCTCTGGGCCTTCACACCGCTACACGAGGCCGCCAGCAAGGCGCGGCTAGAGGTCAGTTTAGAGACTAGTGCCTGCACCATACACTACGTGGTACCTCTCCACAAAGCGTGCTCCTATGGTCACTATGAGGTCACGGAGCTGCTGGTCCGAGCGGGCGCCGACGTCAACGCCACGGACCTCTGGGCCTTCACACCGCTACACGAGGCTGCCAGCAAGGCGCGGCTAGAGGTAATGCTAATATGGAATATGATAACAATGAAATTAGGCGGGTCCACACAGACCGAGCAGCCTCACGAGGAAATTGCGGTTGAAAGCGGCTCGGGCAGTGTAGCCGCGCCACGCAAAACGACACTGCTTCACGGGGCAATTTCTAAGCGAAGCTGCTTGGCCTGTGTGGTCCCGCCTAACATGAACATTTTAACCCTAATAACCACATTTACGTACTCTCACAATAAGTGATCACATCTAGCGGGCAGAGATTTTCCATATCCTGGGATACCTTGTACAAAGTGTACATATTCCACAATTTAATTTGAACTTTTCTTTAGTAGGTGGGGGTTTCAGATTTCAAAATAAACTATTTATGTAAAGAGACATGTATTGATTCTCAATTCTCCGAGAACTTTGTTGTTTTTTATGGTTCCGTAGCCAAACTGGCAAAACCCTTATAGTTCCGTCTGTCCGTCCGTCTGTATGTCACAGACATTTTACTCAAAAACTATAAGACTTAGCTTAATAAAATTTAGACATAAGGTGTATTTTTTATGCCGCTATTTAGTTATGTAGTTAAATTGCAATAGAAAATATTTTTAGAGGGGGCGCTGCATACATGTAACAAACAAAAAAAAATGCCTAATATCAACATGTTGCAAATCAATCGATAGGTCTTTAAAAATAACATCGAGGTTTCTTTTAACGTTTTGTGATTAAGTGAATATTTTCAGAAATAATCGATTCGAAAGTCGGAAAAATTGTGTGTGTGTGTGTGTCCGTCCGTCCCCCCCCCCTCCGCAACTTTTGCACCGTAAGTTCAAAAACTATGAAAAAAATTGAGAATGCACCTTTATCACTTAACTTTCCACGAAATTTGCTAGAACATTACCGGTCCAGCCATTTTTGAGCCATAGGCATCAGATACAACCTTTTGGCCAGGGATCGTTACCGGTATTCTCAAAACCGGTTGTGATTTGGGTTTAACCGGTTATATTTGAATTTCACTATTTATATTGCTAAAACCATGAATAGCGGTTAAGTATTACCGGTATTCAAAAGCATTATCGGTTTTTGCAAATGACATGTTTACCTGTAATCGATTTTATTAGCGGTATAAGAAGTCAAAAGACAAGCACCTAAAAGGCATAAGACTCGAAAAGTCAGAAATTAATTTGTGAAATACGACGTTTGTACTACCACTTTATTTAGTTGGTTTATTTCTAGAAAATTTGAAATAGGAACGCCTTAGCTGTTATGTCGTCTGTCGTCGAACTAGTCGGTTATTTAGGTATAAATTCGGCCCGATAGAGACCGTAACTTAGATACAGATGTCTCACTCGCACTAGTAATAAAATTGTCATTCATTGAATATAGGTATTGAATACCGGTAAAGAATACTGAAATTAGGACTTGAATTGTCATAATGATGATAGCAATATTAAAATAATATCTCTAATTTGAATACAGGTATAAAATTTAAACCGCTATTAGCTTGACAGTTTATTTACAGGTATTTAATAAAACCGGTTGTGCAATCCCTGCTTTTGGCTATTCCATTGAAGGTACGGAACCCTCTATTATGCGTGGTCCGACACGCACTTGGCCGGGTTTTTTTTGTTTATACAAGTATCTTCATAGTTGGTCCCATTGCCATCCGGTCAGGATCTGATGATGGGATCCTGGAGAAATCTAGGGAACTTGAAATATTACAAAGAGATTTGAGTTTTTTTTACAGTAGCTCAGGCACTTGCTCTTAGAAAGGAATAGGCTAAGTGAAGTCGGTTCTTTTTTGTTTAATAGTAGTTAATGTAACTGTTACGTAATAAGGCCTAATTACGTACAGTTGCATACACTGCTTTATCTACACTCATATTATAAATCCTAAATGATGTGTTCGGAAACCAGTAGAATGACCGCCATTGCACCACCATGACCAACTCGATTGTGTCGGCGGTCGCGTGCCGGCGGTAGGGGAGAGCGCGGATCTTCGTTACGTTACCGTAGGTAATGCATTTTCATACGTTTTTACCACACCGTCAGAGATGTTACGTTACTGGTTGCAATAATGGTGGTACTTACATACGGTTTCCGAACGCGGAATAGAGGATTTATAATATTGGTGTAGATAAAATTATTTTCCACCGTTTTCAGGTGTGTTCGCTCCTGCTCAGTGAAGGTGCTGACCCGACACTTCTGAACTGCCACGGCAAATCCGCTCTAGATGTAGCACCGACCAGAGAACTGCAGGAGAGGCTAGCGTGTAAGTATACCACATTGCCGGTTGTCTACGACGTGCCAACCACATACTCACATTCTTCGGACACCTTTCTCGACGCTCCTCGGATACCCTTGGTCTAAGAGCTGGCCACGTCAGATATGACACAATAATGAGAGCAATGAAACCCATCTAGTAAGATTGCAATACTACCCTTATTGCTAGATTCGGGCATCTGGCAGCTTTTAATGGGTGGATGTCAGAGTGACAGACTAGCAAAGTTTTTGAATTGGAAAAAAGTAATACCAAAATAGGTAGAAACGGCCGAAGTTATCTATTTATATAGGATTTATATATCTATATATATTTTAACATTAGAACAAAAAACATTGCGTAATATTTCGGAAACAGAAACAGTAGGCGACAAACTATGAATTACATTATACGTCGTTTTGGACTACTTTCCCCCAACAGAAACTTTTGGCAATGATATGATCTAATTATTTATATAATTTTTCATAATACTCCAAAACCAGAACTCTAGGATTTGTATTCTTGAAGTGGTTCGCGTTCTTTGACCTCCACCCACAGAGAACCTCCTATAGAGTAATAATGTTGCTCATTTTGTTCGCGCCGCGAGTCACTAAATCTTGCGGAAGACGTGAGGGGCGGGTGGGTGACAGCGGCGCTGCGATTGGTCGATTCAAGGACCGCGCGCTATCACGTGGTTGCGTAGTGATGGGACATGTGTACTACAAGTAGACAGTACTGTACCGTACCGTACCGTAATTTGTTGTTGGTGATTGAGGTATTTACTGTTTACTAAATTGATAACAAATAACAATAATGCAATATGTATATGCCTATTTTAAAAACGTATTACTAATAAATTTTACCTAGTCGCCTTATAGACTAATCTAAAATTACCTTATCTGTGCATTGAAAGTACTTTTAGAAGCGACTCCCATGCGACACCCAATTCAAGGTGTCTTCTAGATACAACGCTCATGTGACACCCATTAATAGTTGCTTAAAGCCACTCCTATGTGACACCTATTGAAAGCGCCTTATAGAAGAAACGCTCGTGTGACACCCATTGAAAGCGTCTTATAGAAGCAACGCTCATGTGACACCCATGGAAAGCGTCTTATAGAAGCAACGCTCATGTGACACTCATTAAAATCGTTTTATAGAAGCAACGCCCATGTGACACCCATTGAAAGCGTCTTATACAAGCAACGCACATGTGACACCTATTGAACTTGTCTCATAACAGTAACACTCATGTGACACCAATTAAAAGTTCCTTAAAACAACTCTCATAAGACACCATTTGAAAATGTCTCATAGAAGCAACGCTCATGTGACACCAATTAAAAGTTACTTAAAACAACTCTCATGTGACACCCATTGAAAGTATCTTATAGAAGCAATGCTCATGTGGCACCCTTAATACCCATATTTATTATAACTACATATATTAAAATAAAAACTACCGACAGAATAAATCTTTAAATTCTACCAACTACTCAAATTAAAAGAAAAAAGAAAATAAAACAAAGATCTTCTGTTTTCTATTGTACTTCGTATATTTGTTAAGTCGAAAGTACGTGGTGCCGGTATATAAGTCCGGTACACATCATCCGCACATCACTATCCTACACGTGCTTCCGTAAGAAAGGAATAGCACATTGCATTATTAACATGATAAAAAGAGACACTAATTCAAAATGAACTCCGCTGGCTAGAAACATATTAAAGTAAAAAAAATATTTTGAAGTAAAAGTGGAATGTAACTCCAACTCTTTTGATTCTTAACGTTTATAAACATTTGCCACACCACCTTACACTACAATATGCCAGAATTTTGAATAGTTTTCATACGTATTTAAAAAAAAAAACTTGTATACACGCACACTACGTGCAGGTCTAAAACATGGTCGCAACTGAACGGCACGGCGGACGCCCGCGCAATTTATTAGTCGTTTTACTCCAACGAGTGGTGACCCCAAGTCGCCTTGTAAGGCTTATCTAGTGGTTACCTTATCTGTGCCTCCACCACTTTACAGCTGCCAGATGTCCGCATCTAAAAATAAGCATAGTGGAGCAAACTAACGAGAGGGGTTTCATCGCTCCCATTATTGTGTCATATCTGACGTGGCTAGCTCTCCGTCTACCTGGAGAGAGTCATCATGACGGGAAAAGTTGAAGACACAAGACTAAGAGGCCCTCCCCCTGCAAGAGTGTACCCAAATCACTGCACCCATGCAATTAAAACTGCAAGAAGCCATGCGCTTAGCGAGGGATAGAAGCCTATGGAGGAACCTGGTCTTTAACAGAAGGACATGATCCTCAGCTCTGAGGGAACGACTAATGATGATGATGATGAAGTATACCACACGACCATTTGTTCTCAACACCTCTTCAATATAAGGTGTAACAAAAATATTGGTGATACTTTTAAGTGAATAATTGATATGGTATTTTAATTATGAAAATCAAAAAAAAAAATTTTCGCGCGAAACCTCCGGCCAACCCTTCACACTAAAAATATTTTTGTATGGAGGGTTGGCCGGCTGGGACCTTAGAGAATGAAACGAACCGGAGCGGCCATGTCTGTCATTTTCTATACAACAAAGTCTGCCGATTTTTGCGGGGGAGGGGAACGTCAAATGTATGGCTATTCGTACGTAACGTACAAATAGCCACGTCAGATAAACGTCAGTCCATACAATAAATAAGACCACTGGTCATATGTTTTGGCAGAGGGGAACGCCTGTCATGGCCGCTCCGGTTGGTTGAATTCTCTAAGGCTGGGGCCACGGGTGCCATACAAAAAAAAATTTGAAGACCAAGGCAATCGGTCCAACAACCACACGGGCAACTTTAACTTCATAGAATAAACTTTTTATTTTTATTTTGTTTCGATAGTAATTTAAGACCAAGGCAATACGAACAGCCAAAGTACACAAAAAACTTAATTAATGAAAATAAACCCAAAAAATGTTAATTGTCGGGAACCATATTTATTTTCATTGTTTTTTTTTTACAACTTGATATTGTTTTACGATTAACAATTAATAATTTCCTCGCAATCGAATTGAAAAATAGAGTGCATAACTCGTCCATAAAACACATTTTACACTCTACTTTATATCATCCTCGCTCGGATGGATAAACGCCTCGCGTAAAATGGTGCGTTTTATGCAAAAAAAAATTATAACTATTAATTATGTAACGATTGTATAATACAGGCTGTTTGGTCGCTACGTGCAAAGGTTTAAGGAGGTGATAGACGAGGTATTTTTGAACATTTCTAGCCATATATGTCTTAGACGAAACGTGATATATATTTTTTTATTCTAAGACAAGCATCCGACCAGTAGCTCAAAACCTTAACATATCGACATGGAAGGTTTGGAACACGATGCATAAAGAGAAAAAATATCCTTTTCGAGGGGTGGGGGTGCAGGGTTTAGAAGGAGATCCCGGGCAACGAATACAGTTCTGCAGATTCTTATTAAACAGCGACATTGACGACGCGTCATTTTTAAAATCTATCATTTGGACAGATGAGTCAAAGTTTTCAAGAGAGGGGATAACAAACTTGCATAACCTTCATGAATGGGCTGACAGGGACGCAAATCCTCATTGGAAGAAGCAGGTCTCCTTTCAAAAGAAGTTTTCAGTTAACGTGTGGGCTAGAGTAATTGGCAGAACTTTGATCGGACCACATTTTCTTCCCGATAATTTGAACGGATCCAATTATCTCCAGTTCTTACAAAACGATCTTCCTATCCTCCTAGAAGAAGCCGGAGTACCATTAGAAGCTGAAAGAGAAATCATATTTCAGCAAGACGGCTGCCCGGCACATTGGACTTTGGCTGTGAGAGAATACCTTAACGACTGTTTTCCGGAGTGCTGGATCGGTAGAGATGGACCCATTCCTTGGCCCGCTCGATCCCCCGACTTAACTCCTTTGGACTTTTTTGTTTGGGGACGGGCCAAAGGACTTGTGTACACCTCAGAAATCGCAACAAAAGATGAGTTAATAACAAGGATTCGCGAAGCTTTTGTCATCATGAGGGAGGAGATGCAACTAAAAATAACTACCACAGAAGTGCGGAAAAGGGCCCGTTCCTGTATAAGAAACCGTGGTTTACATTTTGAACATATCATTTAAGTTTTTGCTTTGATTTTGTTACTAAAGTTTTAAAATTAAAGTTCATGTAGTTTTATTAAAAGTGCTCCCTAACTTTGGTTTTTATTCCGTAACTCAGAATTTTGACAAGCGATATGAATGACTGATACCTCTAAAGAGAGAACAGTAAATAGGCATGTTTTCAAAAATGTTTGAACAATTCAGATTTTTTTTTTTAATTTTTTTTTATGGCACATCAAAATTATGCTCGTGTCAACCTACGATTTTTTTAAAGGTATGCCTCCATTTGTTTTAGAGGCCATGAATACACTTAAAAGTAGCTTTATTTGGTCCGACTTACATTAAACTATCGAAAACAAAAGATAGTGTTTACAAAATAACGCGTATTCGGGCACTATTAACTCGTATCTACCAAATTCTGAGCATTTTTCTAATATTCTTAAAATCTCAATTTAAAAAAAATTATTACGTTTCATCTAAGACATATACATATACATATACCATGTATGGCTAGAAATGTTCAAAAATACCTCGTCTATCACCTCCTTAAACCTTTGTACGTAGCGACCAAACACCCTGTATACTACATATGTTGATTAACGTATACAGTATAATCTGAATTGTTATTTCGATGTCTTTTTTCCAGTTGAATACAGAGGGCACTGTTTGCTAGAGGCGTGTCGTTTAGCGGAGCCGACCAGGGTCAAAAAGCAGTTGTCGTCACTCAATAATCAACCTGTAAGTTTTTAATAGTGTAGTAGTGTTTTTAATAGTTTTACGGCCATATTCATAAAAAAACCTTAATCGGCGTCTGATCGTCGAACCCGGTGATACGCCGATTAGCCTTAATTGAGCCATATTATCCTGCTCATATCTGATCCACCGCTTATTGAAAGATTAGACGCGTTATGTTGGCACTTTTGGCAAAATCATAGACAAAAACCCGGTTTCATCGCAATTAAAAAAAAAGTTTGACAGAACATGACATGACAGCGGTAGTAGCGGGAAATGCGTTAAATTTTATTACGTATTTTGCATGTTACTACGGTTTGGATAAATACTTTTGTAACTAATTTTAGATTAATGACTGTGTAATGTGTCGAGAAACATGAATAAAATTAATGTACCTACCTATAGTGAAGAAGAGAGACAGTAAACAATTGAAATGTAATAGTAGGAATGTGTTGTTACCTACGATGAATCACTGGACTAGTAATCAAAATAAGGTAAGAAAATCAATTAATTAATTGACTTATAACTAGGTTCGGACCATTTACAAAAGTATCTGCCCATGTCAGACATATTTCTCAGTATAAAACTTATAAACAAATGTTAATTAAGAACAACTTGAAGAACTGAATATTGCTTTAGCGTGCTTACCCATTTCTTACTGCTTACAGTGTCGATGTCATGCATACCGGCGGCGTTCAGAGAATGGTTGTATAGCTCAAGAAACAGAAACGAGAAGAAATAAGAGTGGTCACTGATCAATTGAAGCCTGACAGCTGCTGCCACAAGTTGTGTGTTGTGGATTTACTTGGTTTGCGCAGAGTTTCATATAGACACAAATAACAGGACTGCACTACTAGTGAAGGTAGGTAGTATTTGAAATTGATGCCTATTACAATATACCTGTACATTGGTTACCTATACATTATGTAAATATTTTAATAGTGCCAAAACCATAGTTTTATAAGTGCAAAATATACATTATTATTTTATGAAAGGCCTACAACCAGATTTAAATGTGGTTTTCAGATCTGCTCTTTTTCAATTTGTACAGCCTTATGAATATTGGTGTCGGTTAATACTCTCTATTTGCAAAGGTAGGTAAAAAGACAATGAACAAAATTATAATAACTTATATGGTCACCGCGGTACACTAAAATTAAATTACATAAAATATTTGAAAATATCTTTAATCAAAATTGTTATTTTATTTCCAGATTCTGAAAGGCCAAGTTACTCATGGACAAGCACCACCTACACACTTCCTTCAAGGAACTGTCACTATGGGCCAGCATGCCCCAGCAGCCAGCCTGACCACCTCAGCAATCACACTGAAACAAAAGGAAATGAGACAGAGAAACCCAAAATGCTCCGGCTTTGTGTTTTCTTATTAAACGGGACATTTGATTTTACTGAATAAATTATCTTATTTTATCTCAATAAAAATTTTGTATTGATGTTTTATTCTCCTTTTACTGGAAACTTCAGCAGCTGTTTGTGATCATTGACATATATTGTATATCAGAAATCAGAACATGTTATGACTACTCAGAGATCATGACTGTAACGTTGGTGTTAAAGATGTGTACAGTCAGCAGAATAATTAACTAAGCCGGTAAGGTGTTAGGTTTGAATTTAACCGATTACAATGAAATAGCAGTGAGTGTTGACATATCTTATATGTACCATCGGGTTCATAATTGGATACCCAATTTATCAATGAATTAATTCATTATTTGGGTATGCAATTATGAACCCGATAGTACCTATACCTTTTTGTAAGTCATGAAAAATGTATACAAATGCTGCGACAAAGTTCAATATCAGATATTGTTACTATTACATTTTTCACCATAGCTGCATTAGGTGCAAGCCAGGCAATCTTTGTTTGACACTTTGAGTGAGGTATGCTGTAGGTTTGAGTTGATCAGTTAGTGGAAATAGTTACCTTCCTTGTGAGTGGCGTTGGATAAAACCTTGAAGATGTGCATTGTTTACTGCCCTGTTGACTAATGCTGCAACCACTTCTTCATCCGTCACTACTGCATAATCTTTTCAGCATCTGGATATAATAGTATAGTGTTGTACTGGGTTTTTTGCTATCAAGGGGTCTATGTCTGACCCAGATAGGCCACATTATTATTTTAGAATAAAGAAACTTATATTTAGTTTTAAGGATTGAAAGTTAATAAGTACATATACATAGATACTGCAGGTGTAGAGATCTACCCCTGAGGCCCTAAGACGGTGTGTAAAAAGTAATTAAGTATGATCATCATCTTCTATTCAGACTGGTTCAATATGAACTAATTCCCAAAAAATCACCATGCTACCATTATTTTATTTGATTCTTATTGCAATGTAAACATATGACTTGTGAAATTTTACTACAGTCTTTTACTTGGAATCAAGTACCTAAAGTTGTTTTAATTGATTGCAATATCATGCAAAACTTTCATTTCGATAATAGTAGGTCACCTATATCTACTTCCCTCGTCTGGCCAAATATACTATTTAATATAATTTTAAACACAAAACTTTCGTGAGACTCAGATAAGTACCTATATTAAATAACGGGTAACACTGGTTTTTTAAGTCGAATATTGCTCGACATGTTTTGCTCCATAACGAGAAACTTATTCATGAGCCATTACACCAACTACATTTGACAATGATGCTGAAAATTAGCGTATTTCTCGCCTCCTCGGCCGCCGCGCCGAGCGCTCGGCCGCGGAGGGCCACGCGAATGGCTCATGAGTCATGACACATGAATACGCTCTCGTTATGGAGCGAAACATGTCGAGCAATATTCGACTATTTAATGTGTGTGTGTATATGGTTATTAACACAAGTAGGTAAAAAAATACGTAGGTAACCTAAGATAGGTACCGCCTCGAACGATAAGTAGCTAACTAATATGCTTATAGGTAGGTACTTACTACTTTTATTGCAGCGCTTCTTCTACTTGATTTCTGTAAGTGACGAGGTCCTCATAGGATAGGGCAGATTATTATTTTAAGACACACGCACTGAAACTTGAAACTTCAGACGCCGGCGATTCACTTGTTTGATAACCCGAATTACTGACATTACTTGCATTTAATTACGATGGTTACTCGTCGAAAATCTAGATATTTGTTTCCTACCCATTTCCGATGTAGCTGGACTATTTATTGATATTACAATTATTTACTTAACAATTAAATCGAAACACAGAAACTTATAAACAGAAGTCTCCATCTGTTAGAAATCTCTTCGATTTCTGTACTGTGTAGCTCCTATCAAAATTCAAAATCAGCTGTTCAATGTTGTGTCGGCCATCTTGTCACTTAATATGCGGATAAAGGAGGGTCCACGGGCTCGTAACTTTTGGCTTTTATAGGAGGTCGATCGTAGACAGATTAACGTTAATACGCGTTTATGCATCAAGAATTTTGGTACCTACCTCTGAGCGACCGATCAGTGAGCTCCTAACTTTTTATGAATATGGCTGTTAGTGTTTATTTGAAGAGTGATTGAGAATCGAAGTCTAGGAATTGAATACTACACAGGTCAAATAATACTAGGGATACACGATCAGCTCAAAAGTACTAGGGATACATAGTCGGGTGAAAATTAAAACCGGCCAAGAGCGTGTCGGGCCACGCTCAGTGTAGGGTTCCGTAGTTTTCCGTCCGTCACAGTAAGTGTCCCCACTTAAGAGTTAAAATAACACCGCCATGTAGGATATGATATGAGCGTTCCACGTACAGCGACATCTATCGGCAAATTAAGTAAACTATTGCGCGCGAGCTTAAAGTATGGAAGATGATTTTTATGGGATATTTCTTTATTGCGTGAACCGATTTTCACCGTTTTTACTTTATTTGAAAGCACGTCATTTCATTGTGATTTTGTAGAAATTACAGGTACAATAAACACCTGCTTATACGGTTAAATTACAAACTTATTTCAGAAATTATTTTGTAATTTTTTTTCAAAAACTATTCAACCTATTAAGTTCAAAATAATTTTCCTAGAAAGTTTTTATAAAGTTCTACTTTTTAATTTTTTTTCATATTTTTAAACTTATGGTTCAAAAGTTAGAGGGGGCGGGGGGGGTGGGGGGGGGGGACACATTATTTTTTACTTCTGGAGCGATTATTTCCGAAAATATTTACATTATCAAAAAAAGATTTTAGTAAACCCCTATTCATTTTTAAATACCTATCCAACAATATATCACACGTTAGGGTTGAAGTGAAAAAAAAAATCACTCCTAACTTTACGTATAGGGGAGATACCCTAATAAAACATTTTGACGTGATAACGTCTTTAAAATCGTTTTAGTCGGGTGACATGTTCAGAAACTTGTGTCACACCAAAACCTCACGAGCGCGATCGCAGGTATAACGAGAGAGAGACGGACCGATCTCCCGTCTCATCTCGAGCGCTGCCAGTCATTCCGTGAAACTTGTCACGCGGAATCCTCACGAGCGGTTAGACGTTATCACGTAAACATCTCGATCGTAAACCTACTTTACAAACAACCAATTTTTTTTTCCACTTTTTTATTTTACCACTTTGTTGGCGTGATTGATATACATATTAGTACCAAATTTCAGCTTTCTAGTGCTAACGGTCACTGAGATTATCCGCGGACGGACGGACGGACGGGCAGACATGGCGAAACTCTAAGGGTTCCTAGTTGACTACGGAACCCTAAAAAGTACGACAGTGTACTAGTAAAACGAACAGATAAACAGACACAAGAAACTATTTATTTTCAAAAGTTACAGACACCACGTTATTTTAAAGTGGTAGCAGTATGTACATGTGTCGCGCGCGGATAGACACCACGACTGACCGGAGGTCAAAAACAAAGATCGTTGGAACCTTGTCGCTGCGTCACACGTAGCTCTACCTCCGAATTTCAACTTACAAATAGGGAAGATGCAGCTATAATATTTACCATTATTTTGTGATCAAAATGTTGAAAAAATGTAAAATAATAGCTATTGAAACGTTTTTACTTTAGTTTATACTAATTTCAAATAATAATTACGATTTGAAGTAATGTGAAACTGAACGTGTTTTAATCCACCAATCAGCGTCTGGTGACGTCGCTCCTGTTATGACAACTAATGGGGTTGGCAACTGTCTATAGGATTTGGCTTAAAGGGCTAGCATCCAGGTCAAAAAATTAAAAAAAAAACGAGAATTTGACACTGTGTATGAACAAATATGCGAGTAACAGACATGAGTGACGTCACAGGAATTGTAGACTCGTTTAGGAGCGAAAATTTAAATTGTCAGTTTGTTACAGCAATTTTTGGGGATCCCTTTGTTTCCCATAAACTTATTGTTTCTAATTTCGATAGTCAGAAATTGATATCTATATAATTTATGGGCATAAACATCAATAGTCATAATTTTTGTAAAGCATAACGTTTCATAGTTCTAATAATAAAGATCTATAATATTAAACACTATAATCGCAAAAGGCATACATTTGATGAGTATAACATTCGAAGGTCTATCAATAATTATTCAGAAATATTTTAAGGCATATATTTTATCGGCCTAATAGTCGTTAATCATATCGTTTTAATGTCATCCCTTTGTTTCCCATAAACTTATTGTTTCGAATTTCGATAGTCATAAAATGATATCCATGATTTATGGACATAAACATCATTATTCATAAGTGGGTTTGGTTAGGTTAGAACTGCGACCCCCAAGAAAATGAACTTTTGTCAGAAGTGGGTTAGGTTAGGTTAGAACTGCGACCCCCAAGAAAACGAACTGTTGCCAGAAGTGGGTTAGGTTAGGTTAGAACTGCGACCACCAAGAAAACGAACTGTTGCCAGAAGTGGGTTAGGTTAGGTTAGAACTGCGACCCCCAAGAAAACGAACTGTTGCCAGAAGTGGGTTAGGTTAGGTTAGAACTGCGACCCCCAAGAAAACTATTCTGATTATCTTATCGGACGATCTTATTATCTTATATTTGTGGAAACCAATATACACCCCTAGTTATCATTATAATCTGCGATTAAAGAACTTAAAACAATTATTATAAGCAAGTTTATTGCCTTCAACATTATGTAATAGATACCATCTGGACTTTGAATATTATGAGTAACAGATTTTATGACTAACAATAATGATGACCTGCAAAAATCGGACCAGCAATTTAGATTGTTAAATTTAATGACTATTGACAATATGACTAATAAACATTATGATGGAAAACGTTATAGACTGAAAAAACGGAAGTAAAAATGTATGGGAACCGATAGAGACCCCAATTTTTGACTATAAATTATAGTATTTTAATTTTTGAATACACTCGTGGACTATACTACGTGCCATTCTTTCAAATGAAAGCATAAATGTAAATATTGCATCTTGCCTATTGTCGGAGTACCAACTTAAAAAACTAAATACGAAATAAAAGAAAAATAACCATTTTGAGCACGTCCCTAACAATATAGTTATAATTTGCAGATAAATCCAGAGAGTTCCTCCTCGAGTGGGGCGCCCTCGGGCTCCGCCCCCTGCACGGTGGAGGCGCTGACCAACTTCCAGCACCTCACCACCGGCGACCGCCCGCTCCACGCCGCCGCCGGCAGCGTGTACCCCAAGCGGAAGCAGGTGTGTACCCGGACACACAGACACACACACCCACACACACACACACACACACACACACACACACACACACACACACACACACACACACACACACACACACACACACACGCACGCACGCACGCACGCATACATATACACACGCTTTAGTTAGTTCACAAATCAACTTTAATAAAATAACTTAACTTTTAATAAGAGCTCAAAGAGGACCTAATGTGTTTGACGATGAGGACCCTCTTGTTCCTTTAGCCTTTTTGTAAAGGATCGGAAACGCGCATATGACACTTCTGGACTTGCAGGCGTCTATAGGCTACGGTAGCTGCTTACCATCAGGCGGGCCGTATGCTTGTTTGCCACCGTCGTGGTATAAAAAAAAAACATTAATTTCACCGTGACCCGGTAGCTTATTTGTTTAAAATAATCATTAGCATCACAAAAAATGTGCGTTAACTCTAACGTTAACCCACTCGGGTTTGAGTCGTAATATTCACTATTCATAGGTGATAAACGGCACCGTTTCAATTTGCCAACTTCCCGCTAGATGTCGCTGTTACGTCCATGAAATATTGTACATCGCGGTGTTAAGATTTTTCTCGGAGGCATCGGGTGGCGCGGTCGGCGATGTCTCGTTACTCTGGTTTCCCTTCAAAACGTATAAATCTTTCGCCTTTTACTAAAGATTTCCGTGGAGGGGAACACTCAAATGAGTCTATAGAAATTTTTTGATGTCCTGCGCAAGCGGGGCTTTTAAATCTTGAAAATATCTGTATGTTTAGTTCAGTCGATGTTAATGATATTTTTATACAAGCGCCTTATTACAAAGGGTTAAGGTGAAAAAGTGCATTTTAGACATTCGTTATAGGCATTTTGCTACTTAGGCGTTTTGCTTTTTAGATGACTTGATCATGAGGGGTGTAAACATATCTTTGACGACGACTTTACATGACAGGGATGTTACAGATGCGGATATTAAAAGGCTCGGTACACAAAAAAAAAGTTTTGTATTATTTATTTAAAAAAAGTAAGGGTAAAGGGGTAAAGATAAATAGGCGAGTTATACTTAATAAACAATAATTTTACTGCCTTTTCCGGATCAAGACTATTTCGACGATGCGGAAGATCCGCGGTTGCGGATGCGGATGCAAATATTCGCAACATCCTGGGTAATGTGCCACACCGATTAGCATTATTCAGAATAGCAGAGAGTATATATTTAACCCTTTGACCGCCAAAGCCGTTCAAACACGTCAACGAAAAGTCGTGCCCTCAGCGCCATGACGTGTTAAAACGTCCAAAATGAGAGATCAAAATACTCCTTAATAAACAACCTTTATAGAAATATTTTTGTATAGTTATTATAGCTCTACCATTCACCTATCTTTTTAGTTAAAATTTCATTCAAAATAACCCGTAACTCAAGAAAAAATTAGAAAATACCTCAAAGCTATTTAAAAAAAACAAAAAGGCACTGCCCTCCTCGCCGTTGACGGGTAAACACGTCAAGCGGCGTGACGTCACTTCGAAATAGTGTTGTTCGTTTGAAAGCATAGTGGTCGATGTTGATTATTGTATGAACATTAACCAAACACTGTAAAATTATGAATGTTTTTTGCATTTTAAGCTTTATTATATAATAAGAATCGTGTAGAAGATTAGTTTTAGGAACTACATATCGTAATGTTAAAAAAGGCATATATTTCAAATTTTTACTTTAATATATCCATTATTAAAAAAGAAAGAGTTTTATTTAAGTCGCAATGGAATAAATACAATGCGTGTTATAAGGACCGTATTTAAAACCTAATAATGTGTATGTCGTTTCTTTTAATCTTATTGCTTCGCCGCATTCTTGTTAATCCTTAAACAATCATAAATTTCTTTCGGTCCATTTCATTCATACCAAATAAGTAAAAATAATGAAATGGTATTTTAGATAAAATGTCAACCAATATGAATGTTATCGGTGAGAGACCGAGTTTAAGTGAACAAAGAATGTGTCATTATTAGGGATATACCAAGTTTCTTTAGGTACAAAAGAATGAAATGTGCGCGAGGTGTTTTTTTACCTACACACCCGTTCTGTCCGATGTTCATTAGTTTTTATCATAAAATGTATTTATCTACACTCATATTGTAAGTTCTCTAAAACGTGTTCGAAAACGGTAGGCAATGGCTAGCATTACCACGACCGATTTTACTATGATAAGCTTTTTATCCGTGGCAGTAACGTAATTTTAACTTTTCATGCTCAAATATTGATGTGCTATGAGTTTTGATAACATAATGTACACCTGCACCCTCCGGCGCATCCGCCGACAGCCCGACACGCGCCTCCCCGACACAATCGAGTTGGTCATGGCGGTGCAATGGCGGCCATTCTATGGTTTCCGAATACGGCATTTTGGATAAATAATATGAGTGTAGATAAAGCAGTGTATGCAACCGTACGTAATTAGGCCTTAAAACACTCGTGCTATCTTATTATGAAACTCACCTGCGGCTCGTTTCATAAAACCACACTCATGTTTTAAGACTTTTAAGGACTCTTATTACGTAACAGCTACATAAACTACTATTATTTGATGGTATTGTTAAACATTTTTTTACTCAACTAAACACTTAAAAAACCTAACGTATTTTCCTTCATACAGTTACACCACGGAAATATCGATACAGAAATGAATGAATATCTCGCATCCCGAACTCTAACATTCATAATAAGTTACGGTGCCACCAGCGCCAAAGCCGTCATAACACGTTAGCGCGTGACGTTATCACTTAAGTATTGCTGTGGCTATATTGACAAAATTAAATAAAATTGTATATTAATTTTCATATTTTTCTAGTTGCTTTTAGGTGTATAAGAAAAATACGAAATGAATATTCTTTACTATTATGATTTCTAAATATCTAAAGTGATTTTGCCTAACTAAATCCACTATTAGGCGGAAAGAAATGTTTCGTCGATATGTTGTTTTCCAATCACTACGGTATCTGAGTGCGCTCGTGCAAATTTCGCTCTGGCGCTGGTGGCACGATTTTTCTGTCCGATGCGTGGCGTTCAAAAGGTTAATAGAGCGGGACCGTCTGAACGAGAGCAACGTAATATCGCTACTACGTTGTATTAATAATCATAATTTTTATTTAACCCAATATCAAAAAACCTGTTAATGGATTAGTAGTTTATGTAACTGTTACGTAATAAGGGTCCTTAAAACATGAGTGTGGTTTTATGAAATGAGCCGCAGGCGAATTTCATAATAAGATCACACGAGTGTTTTAAGGCCTAATTAGGTACAGTTGCATACACTGCTTTATCTACACTCATATTATATATATTAAATTAAGTGTTCGGAAACCATAGAATGACCGCCATTGTACCGTCATGGCCAACTCGATTGTGCCGGCGCTCGCGCGGGACCAATCGAGTTGACCATGGCGGTAACATTATGTTATCAAATTCGATGTTCCAAATTTGAAACTCATTGCTTAACAATATTTGAGCATGCAAAGTTAAAATTACGTTACTGCCGCAGATAAGAAACTTATCATAGTTAAATCGTTTGTTGTAATGCTTGTCATTGTCTACGGTTTTTGAACGCATTTTAGAGTACTTACAGTATGAGTGTAGATAAAATAGATTTTGGTGATAAAAACAGAGACTATGATAGTAGTTTATGTAACTGTAGGCCTAGCACATGAGTGTAGCGACAGTATCTCGCGGTCGAGATAGACATCTGTCACTTTCTGATGAATACAGTTAGACAGTGATAGATGTCTATCTCGACCGCGAGATACTGTCGATACACTCATGTGCTAGGTAGGCTGTTACGTAATAAGGCCTAATTACGTACAGTTGCATACACTGCTTTATCTACACTCATATTATATATCCTAAATGAAGTGTTCGGAAACCATAGAATGACCGCCATTGCACCGTCATGGCCAACTCGATTGTGCCGGCGGTCGCGCGGGCGCGTGCCGTTGGTCAGGAAGGAGGACAGGATTTACATTATGTTATCAAATTCGATGTTCGGAATTTGAAACTCATAACGTATCAATATATGAGCATGTAAAGTTAAAATTACGTTACTGCCACAGATAAAAAGCTTATCATAGTAAAATCGGTTGTGGTAATGCTAGCCATTGCCTACCGTTTTTGAACACGTTTTATAGGACTTACAATGTTGACTTACAATTGTAGATAAATAATATAGACCGCCACAGTTTAAGAACTTTTTGAAGCTGAAGTCTGAAGCGCCATCTGGACGAGATCAACCCAAAGATACAAAAACAGTAGGGGGAAATGACATTACGCAGCAGCGCCATCTCGTAACGAGTAGCGTACCGTAGTAACGCTAGATTATTATTTATATTCCCTGATAAAAATAATCGAAAGGAGTAATCGATTTTTTTATTAGAATTATAGATTTTGTTTAAGAAATCTATTTCTGTCTACTTTCCCTTCGACACATAAATCGATTTTTGATCCTACTAGAATAAAAAATATATAATTTTAAATATGAATCGGTAAGTAAAATCGATTTAGGTGTCATGAAAAATTATTGAACATTAAATTTTTTCCACGCCTGCGATATTGTTCAAAAAAATACAGACATGTTAAAACATATTCAGTACCCTAACCACACTTCAACTCAACTGAAACTTTACCTTTTTCCTTTCAGGTGATGGAGATGTTAATAAGAAAGGGAGCGCGAGTCAACGAGAAGAACAAGGACGGACAGACGCCACTACACATAGCTACAGAGCATTCGCACCTAGACGCCATGGATCTTTTGTTACGGCACGGTGAGTAACTTAGAGAATTCAGCCAACCGGAGCGGCCATTGACAGGCGTGCGTGGTCTGCTGAAAACATATGACCAGTGGTCATATTTATTGTATGGACTGACGTTTATCTGACGTGGCTATTCGTACGTCACGTACGCCCGCCCCGCAAAAATCGCCAGACTTTTTGTATGGAAAATAACTGACATGGCCGCTCCCGTTAATTCTCTAAGGACGCATGCGACCGGCGGCACGAACAGTTCCTACAATTCTGTAAGTTTTGATCGTGTCGCTCTGAAGCGGATGGGTCCGAGCGACTCGATCAAAATGTATAGACTTATATGAACCTGTTTAAGATGACAGCGGTATCTGTGACTTGACTACGCCTCGCTCCGGTTCCGTACCCAAGGGTAAAAACGGGACCCTATTACTAAGACCGCTGTCCGTCTGTCACCAGGCTGTATCTCATGAACTGTGATAGTTAGACAGTTGAAATTTTCACAGATGATGTATTTCCGTTGCCGCTTTTACAAAAAATACAAAAAATCAGAATAAAATAAATATTTAATCGGGCTCCCATACAACAGACATGATTTATTTGCAATTTTTATAGATAATGGTACGGAACCCTTCGTGCGCGAGTCCGACTTGCACTTGTCCGGTTTTTTCTAACTTCATTCCCCTAATTTTGAACTCTTGTTGTGTGACTGTTGATACTATTATTTTTATTTATGTATGTAGGTGCGAAAGTGAATGCGATGGACGGGCGCGGAATGAGCGCTCTCTCTCTCGCGGCGCGCGCGGACGCGGCGGCCGCGTGCCGTCTCCTTCTCGCGTGTGGCGCGCACGCGCAGGAGCCCAGCTACCCCGCGCCCATGGGTGAGTGAGACCACCAGCTGTCTCTGTCCTCGCTTCTAGCTATGTGGTCTCCCGCAACCTGTCCTACCAAACTATAGGCCGAATAACGTCTAGTAGTCAGGTTTCGGTCACTTTCTTTTAAGAATTTAAATCAAATTGAATGATTAATGCTGCTCCTTACTAGAGGGCGCTAGCATTCATTACATATATTATTATTTTTGGCTGATAAATTTGACAATGACAACTAAATCATGCTCAATCTAAATATATAAAAGAAGAAACTGACTGACTGCCTGACTGACTGACTGACTGACATATCAACGCACAGCCCAAACCGCTGGTTCTAGAGATTCCAAATTTGGCACGTAGGTTCCTTATAGTCCAAAGTTTGTATGGCGAATCAAGATTTGTTAGACTATTTTATTCGAAACTTCACAGGAGTATTCCTAACGATAAATGAGTAAACACGTGTTTCAGGTTGTTTGAAAATTCAACCCCTAAAAGGGGCAAATGTGGTCACAAAGTCTGAAAATCAACATGGGTATCGTATCCTTTTTGAGGATACGATACCCATCGGCTTCGCCCGCGTACTATAAGTAACGCGGGCGAAGCCGCGGGAAAAGGCTAGTAATAATATAAAATGAATGAATCAATTGATAATAAATCAATCATGAACAAAATTCATACATTCTGTGAGCAAAATTCGAAATTTCGAAATCTGACTTAGATTAATAGAGAGGGAGATAATAGTACATTACTTCAGAGGCCGTGAAGTAAGGCATTTAAGGACGAGATTGCGGTAGACGGATAAAGCGAGTCCTGCAATCCCTGTTCCGGCCAAGGTTTGTATAGTGCTTTTCTCAAACAATGTAAGAAAATATTATAATTAAAATATCAAGTATATAAGTTTAAATTGCCGCCTTTTTTATTTTTTAAACTTGACATTTGAAAAAGCTATTCGAGAACCATGTTTAACCGCTTATAAATTTAGTACCATAGATTTTGTTTTTTCTTTTTTAATTTTAATGTCGCAAGTATACTTACAGAGTGGTCGTTGGCTGTATGTAATATTTCCTTTGTCAGTCTGACCTTAGTGAGCAAATTTAAAAAGTTAGAGTAGCGGACAATAATGTAAGTTTCATACTAACTCCATACATTACTTCTTGGCCTAAGGCCAAGAAGTAATGTAAGGAGCCATAAATGAGCAACTTCATGTCTTCATTTCGTGACATTAACGCATACATTTCGGAGTATGTTTGAGAAAAGAAATTTATATCTTCGGTTCTTGCTGCCATAGTTAGACGTGTGCGCCGCGCCGGCGTGGCGTAGCCGCGCCGTGGGACCCACGCCGCCGCCGCCGCCGCGGATTTCAAAATCCACGCCGTTGGCCAAAATTTCAGAATTCGACAAAAATTTGCCAATGACGATTACCGATGAAGGAAAGTCAGTTGAAAATTTAACAACGTATATTGACGAATTAAACCATGAAAACATCTACACATTGAAATAGTTTGGGTTTGGTCAATTCCTTCTCTTTCGGGAGATTAATAAATGAGTATGATTTAACCGCTCACCTAACAAATATTAAGTCGATGGCCTTATTAATAAGATTGGTAACGAAAATAATAAATCTGCCATCAAAATTGTCCCACCAACTAAATTATCCTGAGAAAAGAAGTGTTTTCGGCCTTGGTACACGCTTTAGATGGAGTTGGCTTTAAAGTGATCTTAATTAATCACAATTATGAAAAACATCAACATAAAAGCGATTTCCGAAAAGGCAGGACTGAAGTGCACTAGAAAAAAAACAACCTTAAATAAGCCAACGGCCTTATATATCGTTTTATGTTCCTTGTTCCAAAAAAGATTTTGATATTTAACATATTTTGAATGCGAAACGTGAGCCTTGCAAGTACAGGCAAAAGTGACCTTGACGCCGCCAAATATTCCCGCCGCGCCGCCGCCGCGGATTTTTATGGCGGCGCACACGCCATAGTAGATTTTGATGGCCATTTTTTTAAACTATATACAGGATGTAACTAAAATAGTGGTGGGCATAATTAGTAGTACTTGCGACTAACAAAAAGCAGAAGAAATATTTTTTGGACGCAATTTTTTTTTGTAGGGGGACACGTCATCCCAGCCGGCCGACTATACAAAATCTTTTTTCGGATAATCGTTTACGCTTCAAGATGGCTGCATCGTCTTTGGAATAGTTTTTTTGTTTTTTGCTCATTTACGTAGTTCAGTGTGTTATATTGATAGCTTATTGTGCGGTGACCTAACGAACAAGTGTGCAGCTAATGAAAAATTAGTCCCAAAACGCGAGTAACCACCCTTCAGTTGAACAAACGGTTATCCGGGGTCTCGGCCACCCACGTGTTTGTAAGGAGGCTATCACTTTACAATCAACAAGGCCTTAACCGAACAACTTTGCTTTTATTTTATTTTACGAAAATGAATAAAATCTTAAGTGTATCTTAACATTGGCAGAATTCATCTCGCTAAAATAGGCGAGGAGTAAAAGCCATTAATTAATTAAAAGAAAAAAAAAAAAAACTTTTTTCGCGTGAATATTTTATTAGTTCTTCATAATTAGAATACGATGCCAATTATGGCCCAGCATGTATTACACAATGTATTTTAACGGCCTCCTAGCCCAGTCGGTAGTGACACTGCCTACGAAGCAGGAGGTCCTGGGTTCGAATCCTGGTCAGGGCATTTATTTGCGTGTTTATCACAGATATTTGTACCTGAGTTATGGATGTTTTCTATGTATTTAAGTATTTATTAATATCTATCTATTATATATATCGTCGTCTAGTACCCACAACACAAGCCTTATTGAGCTTACTGTGGGACTAGGTCGGTTTGTGTAAGATTGTCCTATAATATTTATTTATTATTTATAACCTAATTACTAAAATATTAGTAATGGTATCAACAGACGCGTGCGCGAACGCGGCGGCGCTGCGGTTGCTGGAGGCGGCGCGGACGGGCGACGTGGAGGCGGCGCGCGCGGCGCTGGACGCGCGCGCCCGGCTCGTCAACTGCCGGGACGTCGACGGCCGACACTCCACCCCGCTACACTTCGCGGCCGGGTGCGTACACGTACACACATAAACTTACTATAGTCTGGCCAGCCAACGAACGCAGTAGCAATGTACAGCGAACAAAAGTATGACAACACTAAGAATCAGTGAAAAAAGCAGCAATGATCATCAAATTTTATGTTTTCATTTTTAGTTGTTATTTCCGCCCCTTTCATTAGGTGACATTTACGGTGTGTAAAAAGGAGACGGATATATTTCGTCTGATCTGTCATCAACTGCAACAGATAATCTGGTTGAGGCAATTGACATATGCCTTAAAAATGAATTTAAGTTTAATTGGGAACGTTGCAGGAGTTCTATCTCACTCGCGCTTAAGATCACAGAGTGAAATGCACTAAAAACAAATTCAATGTGAATTAAAGATGTTCGTCAGAACTACGGTGTCTCATCACAAAGGGTTGCCACATGTACGTATTTTGAATTTGCCGCGCGTTTCTACTGACAGAAATGGTTTACCATACTATAATAGCAAAACCCACACAATTAAAGACAAAGGGCCCGTCACATAAAATTACTTCAAAGGGAGTAGAGCCTGACCCTGAAGGGAGTAGAGCAAAAGTGGACGCATTAAATAAATACTCACGGCCAACGAATACAGATGAGGTCAAGAGATTCGTTGCATTTGCCAATTATTACAGACGGTTTATTCCTAATTTCGCGAACATAGCTGTTGAACCAACTTTCCAAGAAAAACGCAGTTTTCACTTGGACCCCAGAGTGTCAAACAACATTTTTAACATTAAAAAATATACTTCAAGTCCACAAGTCTTAGATTATCCAGATTTCGATTCCAGATTCCAGATCGTGCCCTTAGTATTTATTGGCATCATAAAAATAATTTTAAACAAAATAGAACCGACTTCACTTATTCTCCCTCCACCTTTCCAAGAGCAAATGCCCGAGTTGTAAAAAAATATTCAAATCACTATAGGTGTGCCTATAATAGTTAGAGTTCCCTCGATTTCTCCAACATCCCATCATGAGATCCTGGCCTGATAATAATGAGACCAACTGTCAAGTATACCCTTTCAAACAAAATAAGAATTATCCAAATTAGTCCAGCCGTCTTCAAGTAATCGGTGGACAAACATAAAAAAAACAAAATAATTTTAAACAAAAATGAACCGACTTAATTTATCCTCCACCTTTCCAAAAGCAAATTCTCGAGCTGCTGTAAAAAGTACTCAAACTACTATAGGTGTGCCTATAATAGTTGAAGAGTTCCCTCAATTTCTCCAGGATCCCATCATCAGATCCTGACCTGATGATAATGGAACCAACTGACAAGTATACCCTTTCAAACAAAAAAAGAAAATTCCGAATCGAAAAATCGGCGAAAAAAAATTAAAAAATTAAATCCTGAAGTCGGTTGATAGGAAACTCCTAATGAGTATTTTTGTTTTAGTGCTAAAGCTCCTTATTTTCACTCGCGAAAATGTATCACGCATTTTGTATTTTGTAAATAAATAATATTATATTTCATTGCAGGTATAACAGGTTACCACTTGCTCAACTACTATTACAAAGAGGCGCCGATGTCCATGCGAAAGACAAAGGGTAAGTTGTTAGTGCGTTTTGTTGTTACATATTACTACTATTAGTTAATTTATTTATGAATCCATACTAATATTATAAATGGGAAAGTGTGTGTGTTTGTTTGTTTGTTTGTCCGTCTTTCACGGCAAAACGGGGCGACGAATTGACGTGATTTTTTAAGTGGAGATAGTTGAAGGGATGGAGAGTGACATAGGCTACTTTTTGTCTCTTTCTAACCCCCCACTTCCCTAAAATGGGGGATGGAAGTTTGTATGGAGCATTACGGAGGGCAAAGGGGAACCGTGTTACCCCGAATTTAACGCGAGTGAAGCCGCGGGCAAAAGCTAGTTATGAAATAAAAATGAAAATGTTTTACTCCAGAATAAATTCCATATATGTACAAATGTAATTAAAATAAGGAGTGAATAGGTACCTAAAGTGTAGGCAACGCGCATGTGAATCCTCTGGGGTTGCAGGCGTCCATAGGCTACGGTAACTGCTTACCATCAGATGGGCCGTATGCTTGTTTGCCACCGTCGTAGTATAAAATAATAATAACAATAAATACAATAATAAAAGTTCAATTAAAATAGTTTAATATTAAAAGTTTATGCAAGCAATAAAATTTCATTCGCCGATACTATAAATAATATAGACAGCCACAGCTAAGAACTTTTTGAGGCCAAAGTCTGAAGCGCCATCTGGACGAGAGCAACCCAAATATACAAACCAAGAGCGTGTCGAGCCACGCTCAGTGTAGGGTTCCGTAGTTTTCCGTACGTCAACTTTATTTGAAAGCACGTCATTTCATTGTGATTTTGTAGAAATTACAGGTACAATAAACACCTGGGCCCTATACCACAAAGGTTTACAAGTGTAAAATTCGACAATTTTGTTAATTTGTGAAGAAACACACGTACCACAATCATTACATATATGCCATGGCTACAAGTGTGAAATCTACAAGTAATTCGCATTTGTGAGACTGTAACACAAAGCATGGATGGTGTGTCACGACAATTTACATAATTGTTATATATGTAGGATAATTTACATAATTGTGGAATTGTACATATTACAATTATGTTATTTCACAATTCACAAATATGTTATATGTACATATTACTTTATTAATGTCGAGGGTACTTCGGCGACATTTATAAATATGGTAAAAATACCTTCTAGTTTATATGTCGATCAATATCACTGCATGATAATTATTTATTTATTTAAACTTTGTTGGACAAAAGAAAAACTTGATGTACAAAAGGCGGACTTAATGCCAGTAGGCATTCTCTACCAGTCAACCTTAAGGCAAAGCAGAGAAGTTGTGGGCGCCTTACGAGAACAAAAGGTGAAGAGTTAACTACAAGTAAACAATGAATAAAACAATATACAATACAATATATACATAATATACAGTGATCGGCATCGGCACGACCCGTGCAACAACGCGGGATTTCGCGTAAAAAAAAATTACGGATATGACTATAATATTTTATTGAATACTACTATATTACCCCCCATTAAACATATTTTTTTCGAACAAAAAAAGTGTGATTATAATTATGTCCATATTCAAATTACTATAGGAACGCCGCGGTGTTGCACGGGTCGTGCCGATCACTGATAATATACGATATATAAAAAAAAAAATACATACATACATATATTATTATATATACATACATATATATATATATATTATATAGACGAAAATCATCAACCGAAAACACTAATCTTTCATTCCACTAGCAAAAAAGGCACGAACGGCTTTTTTTAAATTATCTTTTGCTCTCATAACATAATACTTGCGTGATTTGTTGTGTTGAAAGATGTATTTGCAAGATAAGATAACGATTTTAAATTTAATTTTGGAGAATAAAGAAGTTTTATTCGGAAAATTTACGAATAAATTACTAACCTTTTTTTAAATGTAAAATCCGCCATAAGAAATGTTATATTTATGCGTTCTTTATACGTCCTTTGACGCCTCACAACTATTTCTTCTTCGCCACTACTACTATCACTAGAGCTAAACATTTTAGCGAAATAAAAACTATTGCAGTAGAATGACATTTTTAAAATTGTACTTATTACATGCTCTTCTACACACCTCTAGAGGATGTCAACTTGTAATCACAATTCCACAAAAATGTGCACTTAATATTACAATTTATTGTAACACGAACCGTTTACATACAATTGTAAACTACATATTTGTCAAATTTTCCGGAAAAATACTTGTAGTATGTAATTGAAAATTTTTTTGATACGCTGAATTGTAGAATTGTCACAACAATTTACATATTAGTAGAAATTTTCCGATACAATTTTGTGACTTGTAAATTTTGTGATACGCCCGCTTGTATTATATACATAGTTGTAAATTGTCACTTGTAAAATGTAATTGTAACCTTCGTGGTATAGGGCCCTGCTTATACGGTTAAATTACAAACTTAGTTCAGATATTATTTTGTAATTTTTTTTCAAAAACGATTCAACCTATCAAGTTCAAAATAATTTTTCTAGAAAGTTTTTATAAAGTTCTACTTTTGAGATTTTTTTCATATTTGTAAAACTTCTGGTTCAAAAGTTAGAGGGGAGGAGGGGGGGACACATTTATTTTACTTCTGGAGCGATTATTTCCGAAAATATTTACATTATCAAAAAATTATTTTACTAAACCCCTATTAATTTTTAAATACCTATCGAACAATATATGACACGTTAGGGTTGAAATGAAATAAAAAAATCACTCCCCACTTTACGTAAAGGGGAGGTACCCTAATAAAACATTTTTTTCCACTTTTTATTTTACCACTGTCGGCGTGATTGATATACATATTAATACCAAATTTCAGCTTTCTAGCGCTAACGGTTACTGAGATTATCCGCGGACGGACGAACGGACGGACAGACATGGCGAAACTATAAGGGTTCCTAGTTGACTACGGAACCCTAAAAATAGTAGGGGGAAATGACATTGCGCTGCAGCGCCATCTAGCGTTACTACGGTACGCTACTTGTTACGAAATATCATTTCCCCACTATTTTTGTATCTTTGGGTTGCTCTCGTCCAGATGGCGCTTCAGACTTTGGCGTCAAAAAACTCTTAGACTGTGCCTGTCTATATTATTTATAGTCTGTGATATTATGATTATGATTTTTGACGAAAGTAACATAACTAAGTATTAAGTTTTTCTCTCATAAAAAAGCCAAAGAGAATAAGACTGATACAGGTGACTAATTTAATTAATTAATCAGCGTAACCGCATAATGCCCGCATGGATCATACAGCATCTAATTCAGCTGTCAAACGCAAGACACGTATAGTTTGATTACACATACGTTAAAAGACCAATTAAACTTACATGTACAATTACTTATATATACATTTTCAAACATACTACTACAGAATAATATAATAGTATTACATACAGAAGGTCATCTTCCCTACAAAATCACTGTGTGACAGAACATTGACAGTTGAACGGTGACACATGACGTCTCCATACAATTTTGCCTTTCGACGTACTAGGGTTGACAAGTACGCGATTAGTTTGATTGCTGGACCTGCCCCAATCTGCCTAATCCATCAGTAATTTGAATACAAAACTACATAAATGCCTGATATATTACCTAATTTTGCCCTTTATAACTGTTATTTTAGTACAAAACTACTACTATAAACTACTTAAATATTTTATCTTATCTGTGGTTATACTAAAGGAATTTTGACAACATCGAAAACGTATCCGATACGTTCCAAGAACCGTAGCTGTCACTGCGTGGAGTTGGACACCCTTGATACTACGCGACATTAACAGTACAATTCTTGTTTTTCTTTTCCAGCGGTCTCGTCCCCCTCCACAACGCGTGTTCATACGGTCACTACGAGGTCACCGAGTTACTAGTGTCTTGTGGCGCCGGGGTCAACGCAGCGGACCTCTGGCGGTTCACACCCTTACACGAAGCCGCTGCCAAGGGCAAGGCGGATATAGTGCGGTTACTGCTCAAGGTACTGTTCTATTAGTGTAACGTTACAATATGGCGCCCAACTATTTGTATAAGGTCACTAAGAGATAGCTGCTGGTGTCTCGTGGTGCCGGAGGTCAATGCAGAGATTCTCTGGTGCTTCACACTGCTTTATGAAGTCGGTGCCAAGGGCAAGGCGGATATAGTGCGGCTGCTGCTCAAGGTACTGTTCTATAGTGTAAAGTTACAATATGGCGCCCAACACACTAAGAGACAGTTACTAGTGTCCTGCGGCGCCGGGGTCAACGCGGCGGATCTCTGGCGCTTCACACCGCTCCACGAAGCCGCCGCCAAGGGCAAGGCGGACATAGTGCGGTTACTGCTCAAGGTACTGTTCTATACTGTAAGGTTACAATATGGCGCCGAACACACTAGAGACAGTTACTAGTGTCCTGCGGCGCCGGGGTCAACGCGGCGGACCTCTGGCGCTTCACACCCCTACACGAAGCCGCTGCCAAGGGCAAGGCGGACATAGTGCGGTTACTGCTCAAGGTACCGTTCTATAGTGTAACGTTACAATATGGCGCCCAACACACTAAGAGACAGTTACTAGTGTCCTGCGGCGCCGGGGTCAACGCGGCGGATCTCTGGCGCTTCACACCGCTCCACGAAGCCGCCGCCAAGGGCAAGGCGGACATAGTGCGGTTACTGCTCAAGGTACTGTTCTATACTGTAAGGTTACAATATGGCGCCGAACACACTAGAGACAGTTACTAGTGTCCTGCGGCGCCGGGGTCAACGCGGCGGACCTCTGGCGCTTCACACCCCTACACGAAGCCGCTGCCAAGGGCAAGGCGGACATAGTGCGGTTACTGCTCAAGGTACCGTTCTATAGTGTAACGTTACAATATGGCGCCCAACACACTAAGAGACAGTTACTAGTGTCCTGCGGTGCCGGGGTCAACGCGGCGGACCCCTGGCGCTTCACACCCCTACACGAAACCGCTGCCAAGGGCAAGGCGGACATAGTGCGGTTACTGCTCATCAAGGTACTGTTCTATAGTGTAACGTTACAATATGGCGCCCAACACACTAGAGACAGTTACTAGTGTCCTGCGGCGCCGGGGTCAACACGGCGGACCTCTGGCGGTTCATACCCCTACACGAAGCCGCCGCCAAGGGCAAGGCGGACATAGTGCGGTTACTGCTCAAGGTACTGTTCTATACTGTAAGGTTACAATATGGCGCCGAACACACTAGAGACAGTTACTAGTGTCCTGCGGCGCCGGGGTCAACGCGGCGGACCTCTGGCGCTTCACACCCCTACACGAAGCCGCTGCCAAGGGCAAGGCGGACATAGTGCGGTTACTGCTCAAGGTACCGTTCTATAGTGTAACGTTACAATATGGCGCCCAACACACTAAGAGACAGTTACTAGTGTCCTGCGGCGCCGGGGTCAACGCGGCGGATCTCTGGCGCTTCACACCGCTCCACGAAGCCGCCGCCAAGGGCAAGGCGGACATAGTGCGGTTACTGCTCAAGGTACTGTTCTATACTGTAAGGTTACAATATGGCGCCGAACACACTAGACAGTTACTAGTGTCCTGCGGCGCCGGGGTCAACGCGGCGGACCTCTGGCGCTTCACACCCCTACACGAAGCCGCTGCCAAGGGCAAGGCGGACATAGTGCGGTTACTGCTCAAGGTACCGTTCTATAGTGTAACGTTACAATATGGCGCCCAACACACTAAGAGACAGTTACTAGTGTCCTGCGGCGCCGGGGTCAACGCGGCGGATCTCTGGCGCTTCACACCGCTCCACGAAGCCGCCGCCAAGGGCAAGGCGGACATAGTGCGGTTACTGCTCAAGGTACTGTTCTATACTGTAAGGTTACAATATGGCGCCGAACACACTAGAGACAGTTACTAGTGTCCTGCGGCGCCGGGGTCAACGCGGCGGACCTCTGGCGCTTCACACCCCTACACGAAGCCGCTGCCAAGGGCAAGGCGGACATAGTGCGGTTACTGCTCAAGGTACCGTTCTATAGTGTAACGTTACAATATGGCGCCCAACACACTAAGAGACAGTTACTAGTGTCCTGCGGTGCCGGGGTCAACGCGGCGGACCCCTGGCGCTTCACACCCCTACACGAAGCCGCTGCCAAGGGCAAGGCGGACATAGTGCGGTTACTGCTCATCAAGGTACTGTTCTATAGTGTAACGTTACAATATGGCGCCCAACACACTAGAGACAGTTACTAGTGTCCTGCGGCGCCGGGGTCAACACGGCGGACCTCTGGCGGTTCACACCCCTACACGAAGCCGCTGCCAAGGGCAAGGCGGACATAGTGCGGTTACTGTTCAAGGTACTGTTCTATAGTGTAACGTTACAATATGGCGCCCAACCTTTTGTATAAGGTCACTAAGAGACAGCTGCTAGTGTCTTGTGGTACCGGAAGTCAATGCAGAGATTTTCTCTTGCTTTACACTGCTTCATGAAGTCGCTGCCAAGGGCAAGGAGGGCATAAACATAGAGGGCATAGCTGCGAAACGAAGACCTCTACTGCCATCTAGTGGTCACATGTCACGTTTGCTTATAGTACACATGAACTTCTAATGATTTAGTAGATATTTTGTACGTTAACCTTTGCGCGTTTATTCTGATCTCGTGTTCCATGTCCAGCACGGCGCGGACCCGACGCGGCGGAACCGTGACGGCCTGACGCCGCTGCAGCTGGTGCGCAGCGGGGACGCGGACACGGCCGACGCGCTGCGCGGCGACGCGGCGCTGCTCGACGCGGCCAAGCGCGGCGAGCTGGCCAGGGCTAGGTGTGTACGGATACTGTGCACAGGATAATACATTAACCATAATCTACAAGTCACAAGTGCTCGTACTCTGAGTCTTGTTTAGTAGACCATCAAGGATCGACTTTGTGTTTCTGTAATTGTGTGTGTGTACCCAGTGTGTTGACGATGAGGGACCCTCTTGTTCCTTTAGCCGTCAACACAGTGAATCCTCCTTTTTGTAAAGGGTCGGCAACGAGCATGTGACACCTAGAGTTACAGGCGTAAATAGTTTACGGTAGCTGCTTACCATCAAGCGGGCCGTATGCTTGTTTGCCACCGTTGTCATCATCATCATCATCATCATCAGCCTATATTAGTCCACTGCTGGACATAGGCCTCCCCTAATGAGCGCCATAGCGCCCTGTCTTCAGCTTGCCGCATCCAGCATCTGCCTGCAGTCTTTCGCAGATCGTCATCCCACCTGGCCAGAGGGCGTCCTACACTACGTTTGCCGAGACGCGGTCTCCACTCAAGAACACGTTTACCCCAGCGGTTGTCGGTTCTTCGCGAGATATGGCCGGCCCACTGCCACTTCAGCTTGCTAATTCTTTGAGCTATGTCGATAACTTTGGTTCTCTGTCGGATGTATTCGTTACGAATCCTATCCTTCAGAGAAACTCCGAGCATAGCTCTTTCCATAGCTCGCTGAGCGACTTTGAACTGGTGGACCAGCCTTACCGTGAGTGTCCACGTCTCAGCTCCGTAGGTCATTACGGGTAGGACGCACTGATTGAAAACTTTCGTTTTCAAGCATTGCGGTATGGATGACGAGAAGACTCGGCGTAGTTTCCCGAATGCTGCCCAGCCTAGCTGGATCCTCCTTTTGGCCTCCTTCTCAAAATTGTTTTTACCTAACTGCAGGATCTGCCCAAGGTAGGCGTACTCAGAAACAATTTCAAGATGGTGGCCATGTACGACGACCGGTCCCGGATCAATGTGGCCATTGATCATGACTTTGGTTTTATCCAAATTCATGCCAAGACCGATGCGTCGCGAGGCTGAAACTAGGCCGTCCAGCATCTGGGTCAGCTCCTCTAGCGACTCCGCCATTACGACTATGTCATCAGCGAATCGCAGGTGTGAGATGTAGTCGCCGTTTATGTTTATGCCCTTACCTTTCCAGTCCAGCGTCTTAAACATGTCTTCCAATGCGCTCGTGAACAGTTTCGGGGATATGACATCCCCCTGTCTCACCCCTCTGCGCAATGGGATGGGTTTAGACTGCTGGCCCTGTACTTGGACACTCATAGTGGCGGCTTCCGAGAGACATCTCAGCACCTCGATATAACGATAGTCTACTTGGCATCGCTGTAAGGATTCCAGAACAGCCCACGTTTCCACGGAGTCGAAGGCCTTCTCATAGTCCACAAAAGCGAGACACAGGGGCTGATTATACTCTTCGGACTTCTGTATAATCTGCCTCACTGTGTGTATGTGGTCTATGGTGCCATATCCTCCGCGGAACCCAGCCTGTTCCGGTGGCTGGAACTCGTCGAGCCTCCTGGCGAGACGATTCGTGACCACTCGTGAGAAAAGCTTATAGACGTGGCTCAGAAGTGTGATGGGTCTGTAGTTTTTAAGGAGGGTTTTATCACCCTTCTTAAAAAAGAGCACCACCAAACTCCCGCTCCACGCCTTAGGAGTTCTCCCACTGTGAAGGACGGCATTGAAGAGGTTCTGCAGCTCCTGTATAACAGGAGCTCCTCCTGCCTTCAGAAGTTCTGAAGTAATACCGTCCTCACCGGGGGCTTTTCCATTTTTAAGCTGCCTCAGAGCTAACACGATCTCGTCTTGACTGATGTCCGGCAGTTCGTCGGTATAGTGGCGTGTCAGGGTGGCTCTGGAATCATGGTCATCTCGTTGAGTGTAGGGGGCATGTGCTGAGTACAGCCGGCCATAAAAATCCTCTATCTCGGCGGAGATCTCCGGCTTCGACAATACGGTCCTCCCGTCGTGCGTTTTAAGCTTCGTCAGGTGGCTCCTGCTAAGCTGCTGAGTGAATACTTTGGACCCTCGGTTTCGCTCTATCGCCTCTTCAATGAGGCGTGTGTTGGAGCTCCGAAGGTCGCGCCGTACCATCTTCGCAATTCGCTTGTTCAGGTCTGACCTCTCTAACGAAGTCGCTTGGGTGGTCTCCCGTCTTCTTGTCATCAGCCCCAGAGTCTCATCCGAGAGTTTGGACTTTCTGCCAGTATGCTGTTTTCTGCAGAACTTGATACCCTCGTCCCTCAGCGTTTCGACCAGATTGTGTAGGGTCTCGTCAGCGTCATCAGTGGGTTCCAAGGCAACAAATCGATTCCCGAGAAGCTGCTGAAACTTCTCGGTACCCGCGATGATTTGGATTGGGTTAGGCCGGAGCGTGGACTTCATCAGACGGTTTCTTTCAAGCTTCAAGTTGATATTCAGAGAGCCTCGGAGCAGTCGGTGATCGGATCCGGTATTGAACCTGTTGATCACTGAGACATCTCTGAATATGTGCTTGCTATCCGTCAAGATGAAGTCGATCTCATTTTTTGTCACAGTGTCGGGGCTCTGCCATGTCCACTTCCTTTGAGGCTGTTTCTTAAAGAAGGAGTTCATTAAGAACAGCTCCTCTTTCTCAAGGAAGTTGACAAGCATTTGCCCCCTGTGATTCCTAACTCCATAACCATGCGGGCCTATTCGGGATTCGTTGCCAGTCTGGATTCCCACCTTGCCGTTAAAGTCCCCCATAACAACGTTGAAGTGAGCCTTTGTGGTGTTGTGCAAGGCTTTGGATATGTCTTCATACATATCCTCCACTTCATCATCCGAGTGTGCCGAGGTCGGTGCGTAAACCTGAACTACCTTCATGCTATACCTCTTGGAAAGCCGAAGGATCAGGTACGCTACCCTGGTCGACACACTGGAGATTTCTTGGACGTTGTTAGAGAGAGCCTTATTGACGAGAAAACCTACGCCACCCTGGGATGTTTTATCACCCTCGCGAAAGTAGAGAAGATGGCCCGAGTCTAGGGTTACGGTGTCCTCCCCCTCTCTACGGACTTCACATAACCCAAGAACATGCCATTTAATGTTCTCTAACTCCACTTCCAACTGCGCTAGATGATGGTCAAGCCTCAGAGTGCGTCCGTTAAACGTTGCCAGGGTCAATTTTGAAAGTGTGTGGTAGCCTGTTGTAGCCCGGGGATTCCTAGCACCCCCTGCCCCGCCGTTACCGTGGCCGCTACCATGGCCAGGAATAGCGAGGCGGCCGGGAACTGGGGGCCATTTCTTGGCTAAACTCAACATCAAGGGGTAATGCCCATAATCCCCACGCTGGGCATGCGGGTTGGGGATCGCAGTTTGGTGGTGGGATTGTTCTGCAGGGGCGCTGCTGCCCGCCCCCCGGTATGTCCCTTAGTCGCCTCTTACGACACCCACGGGAAGAGTTGGGGTGGAGCAATTCTAAGCCGGCACCACACGGCACCGTTGTGGTATAAAAAAAACTCATAATGTTCCAACTGCGAATCATTGATCTCTAAAGTAGAATATGATCTCCTATGCCGAAGAAATTGCAATTATTCATCCAAAAAATGTTAATAAATAAATGCCAAATTTTTTAAAACTTACATCATTAATACGGGTTGAGGTGACCACTACTAGCGACATCTAGTATGAAATACTTGCAACACTCTTACTTTAATCGACTGAACAGAAAGCACTAAGTTTTGATGAAGAATGCCCATGCCAAAAATAATCCTTACGTACTACAAAAAATAATTTATAATTCATATTAATAACCCTTTAACCGCCAAGCACCGCACGGAAAAATCGTGCCCTCGGCGCTAGCGCGCGCGAGAACGCAAGCTCAATCCTGTGTTATATTTTGGACGTGATATCACAGGCTGGCGCTGAGGGCACGACTTTCCGTGCGCGTGATTTGACGTCTTTCGCGGTCAAAGGGTTAACTAAAGTTTTTGTTTCAGGAAATTAATAACGCCACAGAACGTGAATTGTAGAGACGCTCATGGCAGGAATTCCACCCCGCTTCATCTTGCCGGTAAGTTTTAGGCTACATCATATCAGATGGTGACCTTATTGATTCTCCGAAATATTATTCGCCGATTATCGAACCCCAGACAACCACTCGCAGATGGGTTCTTTGGTAGAAACCAGATTGGCAGAATATCATTACGCAGAGTAATCTTTTCGAAGACCAGTCAGTGCGCAGATTATGGATTCGCAGATTTTCTTTTCGTAGAATGATCGTATCAGATATTACCTACTTATGACATCGTTTTTTTTTAAGATTATAAAAATAACGGTCGATTTCGCTCGTGTATCTTTCTTTACAGACATCAGGAAAATCTTTTTAATAAGAAAATAGTTGTTTCCATTATTCAATGATACGCGGCAAGATGGCGGCGAGTATTATACTTGTTTGACATCGCAAGTTTTTTCTAATCTTAAAAAACCGGCCAAGTGCGGGTGGGACCATGCATAACGGAGGGTTCCGTACCTACTATCGAAAAAAACTAACGTCAAAAGGTCGTATCTGCCCAAGAAAGAAGTTTTTTGGAGATAACTCGAAAACGCCTTGACCGATAATGTTCAAAATAATTTTCGTTGTAATATACAATGATATATCTTCTAACAAAAATGTTTTAATATTTTTTGGACCTCCGGTTCAAAAGTTACAGGGGGACACATTTTTTTTACTTACTTAGTCAAAACATGTTTCAAGCAACCTAGCGCAATAATTGGAGCATTTGCCGTACAAAAGGTGGAGTAGAAAATGTTGTAATGGTTATTGGTAGGCTATAGGGTGGTTATTAAAATACTAGATTTGAGACCTTGAGGGGGGGGGGGAGGGTGCGTTGGCCGGGTTTAAACGTGCCATAAGTCCGTTTTTGAACCTTGGCGCTTAAACGGTTATCAGTATGCCTAAAATGTCTATGCAACGTATGAAGAACATAAAATTGTCTACAATATTTCCATACACAATACATCAGATCTGTAAGTCTTACAGATATAAAGATACAGGGGGTGAAAAAGTGTATATTTTCTTATATCATAAGAATTTTATTTATTAGCTTCAAAGTTTTGTGCTTCGAGATAAGGAAATGAAGTCTCTACTACAGTTTTGTCATATTCTAATGATTCTTTTAAAAGATATTCAAAAGTTGAATTCACCCCTAGAGCGCTTATAGAGGGGGTGAAAGTAGTAAGTCTCACACACAAAATCAGTGTTCTATTACTCATCATAAAAAACTACTAAGCAAGGATGATTAAGACATGGATGGACAATGCCTATACAAAATCGCGTTCCTCGAACCTTCAGGCTATACGTCTGTTTTCGGTACTGAGAGCCACAGCGCCATCTGTTGAGTCTGGAGTCGAGTTATTTTGTCAGCGTTAATCGCCGAAGAAAATTTTAGAAACTAGAATTTATTTATTTAATATTAATTGCACAAAATAGGATGGTACAAATGGCGGACCTTTAAACCAAGATGGCGGCCGCGCCTCCAACCCCCCCCCCCCCCCCCTTCAAGGTCTCAAATCTAGTATTTTAATTACCACCCTATAGCCTACCAATAACCATTAAAATATTTTCTACTACACCTTTTGTAAGGCAATGGAGATGATTCCCCAATGATTGGATTAACCTCTTGTCATTTTTAAATTATACCTAACATGTTTTGATAGGAAAAAATTATCGTTCATAGAAAATACTATTAAAAGTGAATTATTTGTACATAACAAATATTATTTAGTTGTACAGTCGCCATCAAATATATTGGAGCGGCCATGGTACTCTAAAATTTCTGCACATTTACTTTATCGCCTTGACAATAGAGGCGTTGTTCAGATATTTGAGACCACTTTGGCCGCTCCGATATATCTGATGGTGACTGCACCTGAAATAACTACAAGTTATATTTATCTTTAATTGTTTATTTTACTTTCATAGGCCCCGCTTACGCAGAGCATCAAAAAATTCCGATAGACTCATTTGTGTGTTCCCCTCCACGGAAATCTTTAGTAAAAGGCGAAAGATTTATACGTTTTGAAGGGAAACCAGAGTAACGAGACATCGCCGACCGCGCCACCCCATGCCTCCAAGAAAAATCTTAACACCGCGATGTACAATATTTCTTGGACGTAACAGCGACATCTAGCGGGAAATTGGGAAACTGAAACTGTACCGTTTATAATCTTTGAATAGTGAATAATACGACTCAAATCCACCCTAACGCACATTTTTTGTGATGCGAATGATTATTTGGTATTTCGTGCCGACGGATATAAACAAATAAGCTACTGAGTCACGGTAAAATGTATGTTATTTTTAAAAGTTGTTTTGAGAAGGCACTAGTTTCTTTTGTTATTAAAGCGACTGCCATCTGACCTTCCAATCCAGAGCGGATATTAGGATTTATTGGGATTGGGTCTGGTTACCTCACCGAATATCGACTGATACTTGTACTTTAGGTATGAGCTGGGGTTTGAAACTCCAGAATAAAAAACGGAACGAACGAACGGAGTCGAACGTTTCTAACGACTTCTTTTTTTTGATATTTCCCTAAAATAGGTTCTCACTTGTAAAGTTTTCTTCCAGCCGGCTACAACAACCTGGAGGTAGCCGAGGCTCTGCTCGAGGCCGGCGCGGCGGTCTCCGCGCGCGACAAGGGCGGCCTCGTGCCCCTCCACAACGCGGCCTCGTACGGACACCTGGAGGTGGCGGCGCTCCTGCTGCGCGCCGGCACGCCGCCCAACGCCGCGGACAGATGGGGCTTCACGCCGCTGCATGAGGCAGCGCACAAGGCGCGCACGCAGCTGTGCGCGCTACTGGTGGGTACTGTGTGTACTGGGTGGGACGTTGGCAGAGATGTGCAAAATGGTTTAGAAAAAGTATTTAAATACAAAATGCAAATACTTTCATGATTTACTATTTCAAATGCAAAATACAAAATACTTAGCAAAATTGTATTTCAAATACTAAAAACAAAATAGGTATTTTCAAAATACTTTTTTAAAATACAAATGCTTTTTGGAATTCCGTCGCCAAGATAAAAAAAACGGAATCCTTATCTCGTCATGTCCGTCTGCCCGTGATCATATGTCATAGTCATAGCATAGCCATTATAATCAATAAATATAAAGCAAATGTTTATCAAATTTTAACTAGAGGTGAGTTTTGTGTGCCACTAATTTGTTTTGTAGGTAAATGGTTAAAATATTTTTTAGGGTCGGCACTCGATACATGTAATTAAATGTTTTTTTTTCATGCTCTGATAGTGAGTTATATTTATCTATATGGATCTAAATCTCATTCATTTCCGTTCCAGGGAATTTACTTTCCAAGTATGTATATTTTTTTAGTTTCAATGCAATGTAAATTCGATACAAAAATGGAGTGCTATTTAATACGATTTCCATTCTTATAAGCGCTGGTATCCTGGCAAGAAGATGTCCGACTTTCAATCTGGAGGTCTCGGGATCGAATCCCGACTTTGTACCACTGAAATTTTCGGACGTTCTGTACGAATTATCGGTTGATATTTTTTTTGATATCAGTCGCTTTTCAGTGAAGGAAAACATCCCGTGGAAACCGGAACTAATCCCAATAAGGCGTAGTTTCTCCTCTGGGTTGGAAGGTCAGATAATAGTCGCTTTTGTAAAAACTAGTGTCTATGCCAATTCATGTGATTAGTTCGCCAAGCCGGGACAAACGCTAAGAGGATGATGATTTCCATACTCATCTTAACTCTCCATTTCAAAACAGAGGACTAGTTACAAAATGACGAGATCGTCAGGAATGAGTGTCTTTTTTCCCTTGGTTACGCGGTGTCCTGTCCTACCAATCACCCACGTAGGAACAATATAACTATAATCTGTTAAACCTACCCTTCCTACCAACATTATATTAAATTACAAAAAAAAAGTATTTTGTATTTTCAAAACAGAAAATGGGTCCCAAAAAGTATTTCAAATAAAATACAAAATGCTTTTGTTAAAAAGGTATTTAAATACAAAATAGGAAATAGGTATTTTGCATTTTGTATTTGCTTTTTAAATACAAGAATTTCAAATAAGTCACATCTCACGTTGGTAACCTATTGCGACTAAGAAAAAAGTGGATTTTTTTTTGAATACAATTGCTCAAAAAGTTTACTTTATGTAGCTGCAAATCGTGCGTAAAGTTTGATTTTATGCACTAGTGCAAAAAAGTAATCTGATCTGCAAATCGTGCGTAAAGTTTGATTTTACGCACGATTTGCAGATCAGAATTTTAAATAAGTGAGTATTATGCGAGACCCGCTTATAAATGACCCACCTGAACTACGCGCGATTGGGCATAAAGGAGTATTATGCGAGACCCAATAGTATTACTTGAACAAGACATTTCAAATTGACCAATCAGAACACTTCACTATATTAAATCCACCAATCACAACACATATCGAAGTTAATCGGAACGCTAGATACTTTTTTGGTGCGTATACTGTGTAAATAATTAAAGTCCTTTAAAAAAACATTGTATTTAATATCAACCAATCAGAATACAGCAATGTTAAAATCGACCAATCAGGAAACGCAATTTATTTCTCAAAACATGAGGTGTTTTTTAGTTCCTACTTCACAATCATTAAAAAAGATTGTAATTTTTTGGAAGCGCTTTAAAGCGTGTTTAAACTGTTTAAAGGCATCGTCTGTGGCATTTATCCGCGGTGTTTATATTTTGTATCTATGTCAAAGAAGTTAAAAAATTAAAAGACCGTCAAGTTAAACCATCATTTCACCTTAGTTTAGTTATTATGCGTAAATAATTAGTATTCTTATGTTATTTTCTCGCAATCGAAGTGAAAAATAGTGTGCATTACTTTGGTCTAAAAGCCATATTACCACTCGAACAATTTTCCCTCACTTCGTTCGGGAAAATAACCACCTCCTGGTAATATGGCCTACTTTAGACCCTTGTCAAACAATCTACTATTTTTTATAGCTGGCTCACGGCGCCGACCCATACCTGAAGAACCAGGAGGGCCAGACGGCCCTAGAGCTGGCCGGCGCCGAGGACGTGCGCTCGCTGCTGCAGGACGCCATGACGTCAGCGACACGCGCGCCGCCCGCCGCGCCGCCCGCCGCGCCGCTGCCGCCGCCGCAGCTGCCCGTGCTGCTGCCCAGCGGGGACACTGTGCCGCTGCCGCTACCGGTACGTACTACTAGAGTACCTCACTCCCGGACACACCACACCTCAGCAACCAGGAGGGCCAGACGGCCCTAGAGCTGGCCGGCGCCGAGGACGTGCGCTCGCTGCTGCAGGACGCCATGACGTCAGCGACACGCGCGCCGCCCGCCGCGCCACCCGCCGCGCCGCTGCCGCCGCCGCAGCTGCCCGTGCTGCTGCCCAGCGGGGACACTGTGCCGCTGCCGCTACCGGTACGTACTACTAGAGTACCTCACTCCCGGACACACCACACCTCAGCAACCAGGAGGGCCAGACGGCCCTAGAGCTGGCCGGCGCCGAGGACGTGCGCTCGCTGCTGCAGGACGCCATGACGTCAGCGACACGCGCGCCGCCCGCCGCGCCACCCGCCGCGCCGCTGCCGCCGCCGCAGCTGCCCGTGCTGCTGCCCAGCGGGGACACTGTGCCGCTGCCGCTACCGGTACGTACTACTAGAGTACCTCACTCCCGGACACACCACACCTCAGCAACCAGGAGGGCCAGACGGCCCTAGAGCTGGCCGGCGCCGAGGACGTGCGCTCGCTGCTGCAGGACGCCATGACGTCAGCGACACGCGCGCCGCCCGCCGCGCCACCCGCCGCGCCGCTGCCGCCGCCGCAGCTGCCCGTGCTGCTGCCCAGCGGGGACACTGTGCCGCTGCCGCTACCGGTACGTACTACTAGAGTACCTCACTCCCGGACCACACCACACCTCAGCAACCAGGAGGGCCAGACGGCGCTGGAGCTGGCCTAACTAGGACCTACTAGAGTTGCTCACTCCCGGAGCAGACCCATACCTCAGGAACCAGGAAGGCCAGGTTGTTGAAATAAAACTAGTAGTCCGCCTCGAACTGAGAACTCGCGATTTACTAGCAAACGAGGTGACCAATATAACAAGACCCTTCTGAAGATTCTTTTTTCGCCTTCTAGCTCCACAACCCCTTGATCGATCCTGCTCATATACGAACTCTCAAATTATATGTATGTCTGCTACAAACCCAACAAATTTCATAAAGATCAGAAAACATTTATTCTTATTATTTTTATTATTATTTATTTATTTGTCCAGCATAGGTTACATGTTCTTACAAATTACATTTGAGTTTCACTATGTGGCGCCTTACGGCATACAAATTTTAGAGCATGCATGTCAGCTTCAGTCCTTAATTGTATAATTACATGTCCTTATCCTCTAAAAATTCATTTACAGAGTAGTAATTTTTCCGAACTAAAAATAGTTTTAACATACTTTTAAACTTATTTAGGTATTGTGATCTTATATCATCTGGTAATTTGTTATATAATCTAGGTGCCATCGCGGCTACATTTTTCTGAAATAGCGCCGTGTCGGGTATGAAAGGATGTAATATTCTCCCACACAAACGTGCGCTTCTAAACCTTAAGAATAGATGGGAATTACATTTAACAAAAACACACATTTCGTAAATATATTAACATGGAAGCGTCAGGATTTTTAAATTTTGAAAATGAAGTCTACAAGAGTCGAAATAGCCAAGTCTGCATATTGACCTAACACAATTTCTCTGAGCTAGAAACGCACTTTTTTGATCTGTGGAGTTGCCCCAAAATATTAGTCCGTACCTTAACGTTGATGTCACAAAAGCATGGTACGCAGTGAGCACTGCCGATAGATTTACCCTTTTTCTTAAATTATTTAAGGCATAAGAATATTGGCTCAGTTTTTTACATATAGAGTCAACTTGATATTACCATGTCAGCTTATTGTCTACGTTTAATCCTAAAAATGTGGTTATGTCAGTTTCATAAATTTTTTGTCCCTTATAAGCTATGTTAAGATCAGGTGTAACAGTCCTTTGTTTAAATGTCATAAGTTTAGTTTTGTCCAAGTTAAAGTCTATAATTGTACTTAATGTCCTATTGATATCCGCTTCATATGAATCTACGTTATTTCCTGAGAATAGTAAAGTTATCGCGGAACAAACCCTCAAAATCAAAAAGCCATTAAAATGCCGAGACGTCCCAGTAGCCGAAGTTGTTTGAAAGAACTTCACTTCACTTACGCTCCGGTCGTTCGATAATGGTATTTGGTGCAAAATACTCAGCATATGTTGTGAGAGACACAGATGACACTATACTGGACTAAAGACAACGTCAGTCCCAGTAGACATATATTTCACTACTGGCACCCCTGAATATTCCAAACTGGTCAATACCCGTTGTGGTTCTCTTGAATCATTTACCGCTAAACACATGTCGACCGAAATCTTGGACGAGCTACCAGATACCCGCTGTCAAATGTACTCTCTTTTTCTCGGAAGCTTAATTATATAGGAACCTACCCCACAGGGCGGACACGTCATACTACAAATCTGGTTTGAGGGCCTTTGTGTGCACTGCACATCTGTACACGTTTCAATGTGTGCGTGCGTCTTAGGGCGCTGTTTCCGCTGTCGTAAATGACGTTTGACAATACACCGTCATTTTGCTTTTTATCGATGCGCTGCCAACCTGACGGATTAGCCTACTAGTTCCCTACCAATCGGCCGCCGCGGGGTGATGGAATTCTGTTCGGGGCGGGGCGTAGTGTGGCCATTCTGTGTGAAATTCCATTATTTATTCTATGCCTACGCCGGAAATAGAGTAAGAGTATTGTCCGGTTTCTCTCTAGGTCCGTGCCATATCTGACTGATCCGCCAAAATTTGTATGGGTTGACAGCTATCTCAATAGTATTGTTATCTCAGTTCAGTAACATTTAATTGTTGTGTGCAGGTGGTGCCAAGTAACTACTGGGCGGAGGGCTCCCGAGGCAGCCTAGAAGACGCGGCCGGGAGACCCGCCTCGGCTCTCTCCACCTCGGAATCTTTGCAAACCTTCCTTTCAAGGTAAGGAAACCATAGGACACGGAAAAATAGGTAGCCTCTATGTAAACTCTCATACCATCCAACTATCCCGATCTTATTTTTAGTTTTGTCTGTCTTTTAATTTTTTTTATGAAAAAATGTGTCAATGTAGGGAAAAATCACTTTCTCGATAAGATGTTTCTAGTACTGTCTTAAACTACACAAATACACCGTGGGCTCGAATAACCCGAAAGATCTTAACTACGCATTTCTGAGACCAAAAGAAGGAAATAGTTATTTGTGCAACAAGAGGAAACTTGGTTTTTCTTGCGAGTGTTGATTTTGATCACGAGCGAAGCGAGTGATTCTAAGTTAGAATCTTGAACGTAGCGAGGGACTCAAAAACACGAGATTCAAAATAACTTGCTCTCGTGTGACACATACAACTTTTCACCTCAGTAGTGAGAACATATTAAAGGTTAAAATATGTATTTCGAATTTGTAATAGACCCCGAAATATGAAGTGGCAGTTCATGGCCTTCGCTAAATTAAAAAACTACTTTGTCTCACTCCCTGGAGTGACGAAAGTGCGACTTTCGTTACTGTGCATTCGCAGGGAAGTAGGCTTGTTCGAGCTGCTGAGGTGAATAAATATTATCACTACATAGTATAAAACAAAGTCACTTTCCGCTGTCTGTCCCTATGATGTATGCTTAGATCTTTAAAACTACGCAATGGATTTTGATGCGCTTTTGTTTTAATAAATAGAGTGATTCAATAGGAAGGTTTATATGTATAATACATGCATAATGAGTATGAAACACTGATAATTTTTGAGATTTCTAATGTGATGTACTCGTAAATAAACACATTTTTTGCGCTTACATGTTACATTGCAAACGCTGGCTGAACTCTACGAGATAGATCAAAATAATATACTACAGTATTGTACACCTTAAAAGATCTACAAAAAAGTCCCGTGCGAAGCGAAGTATTATTATATGAGTTTAGATCAATTTCGCAAAAAAACATCTTTTAAATGATTTTTTGCACATGAAAAGTAAATGTTATTAATAAAATGATCGCCTAAACAATTTGTTCCTTTTTTGTAAAAATATAGTTTCTGCAAAGTGTTCCTTGTCACTTTGATATCTGTCAATAAGGCCGTGTAAACCAGTTACGCTATGTATTTGTGACATGATAAAGTGTCCTTGTAAATCGACAAAGTGGACTCTTTCACTAAACTCGTCCACATATCTTCCTATAGAACTGTGTCATTTAAGTAATATAGTTCAAAATCTGTAAGAATGAACTTTTGACACATCGCAACGCCCGTAGAACGTAAACGCGCAAGACACTTTGAAATTATAAACAAAATCCCATAACGATTTTACAGCTTGTCATGTACGTAAACACAATATTTCACTTTTAATAAACATTACTTAATTAATGTTATATTTTTTCATATCTTAGTTATTGAATATTTTACGATAACAATTTAGCATGCAAACAGTTACGATCTACGCCTCCTTTTTTTTTAATTTAGTGTTGTGACCATGTCTGCTGTTCCGATTCATATAACATTTCCGTAAGTCGATAAAATCGATCATGTAATCAATAGGCAATATATAATAATAAAACCCAAAACAAAACAAAAAAAATTAAGTACAGTCGCCATCAAATATATCGGATCTGCCAGGGTACTCAAAAATATCTGAACATGCACTTTATCGCCTTGACAATAGAGGCGTTGTTCAGATATTTGTGACCACCTTGGCCGCTCTGATATATCTGATGGCGACTGTACGATGTGAAAACCGGCCAAGAGCGTGTCGGGCCACGCTCAGTGTAGGGTTCCGTAGTTTTTCGTCCGTCACAGTAAGTGTCCCCACTTAAGAGTTAAAATAACACCGCCATCTATCTAAATACATAAAAGAAGAAACTGACTGACTGACTGACTGACTGATTGACTGACTGACTGACTGACATATCAACGCACAGCCCAAACCGCTGATTCTAGAGATTCCAAATTTGGCACGTAGGATCCTTATAAGGTCTAGGGATGCACTAATAAAGGATTTTTCAAAATTCACCCCCTAAGGGGGTAAAATGGGGGTCCAAAGTTTATATGGCGACTCAAGCTTAGACTATTTTATTCGAAACTTCACAGGAGTATTCCTAACGATAAATGAGTAAACACGTGTTTCAGGTTTTTTGAAAATTCAACCACTAAAAGGGGCAAATGTGGTCACAAAATCTGAAAATCAACATGGGTATCGTATCCTTTTTGAGTACTTATAGTACGCGGGCGAAGCCGCGGGAAAAGGCTAGTGTAGGATATGATATGGGCGTTCCACGTACAGCGACATCTATCGGCAAATTAAGTAAACTATTGCGCGCGAGATTAAAGTATGGAAGATGATTTTTATGGGATAATTCTTTATTACGTGAACCGATTTTCACCGTTTTTACTTTATTTGAAAGCATGTCATTTCATTGTGAATTTGTGGAAATTACAGGTACAATAAACACCTGCTTATACGGTTAAATTACAAACTTAGTTCAGAAATTATTTTGTAATTTTTTTTCAAAAACTATTCAACCTATCAAGTTCAAAATAATTTTCCTAGAAAGCTTTTATAAAGTTCTACTTCTGAGATTTTTTTCATATTTTTAAAACTTATGGTTCAAAAGTTAGAGGGGGGGGGGGGGACATTTTTTTACTTCTGGAGCGATTATTTCCGAAAATATTTACATTATCAAAAAATGATTTTAGTAAACCCCTATTCATTTTTAAATACCTATCCAACAATATATCACACGTTAGGGTTGAAATGAAAAAAAAACACTCCCCACTTTACGTATAGGGGAGGTACCCTAATAAAACATATTTTTCCACTTTTTATTTTACCACTTTGTCGGCGTGATTGATATACATATTAGTACCAAATTTCAGCTTTCTAGTGCTAACGGTCACTGAGATTATCCGCGGACGGACGGACGGACAGACATGGCGAAACTATAAGGGTTCCTAGTTGACTACGGAACCCTAAAAAAGGTCATTACTGTAATTGTATCGGTTTTTTGAGTAATACTTCAATGTTGAATAATTAACACTTTGGCTACCGAGGACCCGCCTGGTAGGCACTCGTAATGTTTGCTCAGATGCCGGGCACGCGGCGTGCGGCATTGCGTTGCACGTCGTAGCCCGGCTGGCGGGTTCTGTCGGCTTCTGGGGTATTGTTCAAAATTTTGCCCGGTTGCGAAAGTGTTAATAATAAATGACAAAAACGCTCAAAACTTACTGTTGCCATATACATGGTGGAAAACAATGATGGGCCCTGGAGGGGAACTACCTTAAAACGTTGAGATAGCTCAATTCGCTGAAAGGAAACATTCTTTTATTTTTCCTAAAAAGTAAAACTGCATTCACAATTTTTTCTTAATTTTCACTTTTTTCCATACACTTACAATTACCCATACAATTTGTATGAAAAGTATTTTTATTATCATTTATGGCTTCTCTTGAGTCCTAAACTTGGTTGGTATTAAGAAATGTTTATCCTTGTTGGAAATAGGATCGATTGGCATCAGTTGTCATAATAATTGTTTTTGGCAAAAATTACAAAATAATAGTTTTTTATTGAACTGAACGCAAATTTTTAAGTGCATTTGTCCCTTAAAAAAATTTAAGAATGTTTCCTTTCAGTGAATTGAGCTGTATCAACTTTTTAAGGTAGTTACCTTCCAGGGCCCATGATTTTTTTTCACCCTGTATATGAGAATAACAGAACCCTTGTGACAATGATTATAATTATATTCCTGATCAGGCTTTAAAAATTACCAAAGACCGTAATTCATAACTGAGCATAATTATGGAGCATCATAAAACTTTCTTATCATACTGTATTAATTATGGAAATATTATAATGCCATACATAATTAGTAGATTACAATTATCAAATGATCTTTTCCTAAATTATTTTATTTTTTGCTCTGTTATAGTTATGTTTTCCTTTTTAATTTATTTTTGTATATTAGGCACAACTGCATGCAACTCATCTCAACTCATATTCTCGGTGGAATAACTGACTTCCGAGTCACAGGCATCCGCCTAGTTCGGGAGACAGAGGCTCAGTTCCGGTGAAACTGTTTCAAACCTAATACATAAGTCTCTCTTAAGCTATTAGCGTACCTATTGTGCAAATATTACTTATACTTGTATTAGGTTTAAGTCAATAAAGATTATTCTTATCATTTGAGAAGATTTGTGATACTAAATATATAGGCATATAACAAGAAAAAAATCGGTTGAAGTAAAATCGATTCGAACAATTCATAAATAATCGCTAAATTTGACAAACGATACGTCTTAGCCCCATCACTAATTACGTCAATACTGAAGTGTCAAAAGTCCATTCTTAGAGATTTTGAACTATAGTTAGACTTAAACAATGACATTCTTGCATCAGCAGTTACTCAGATACAAAGGCAATTATCATCCAGTATGTATTGTAACTCATTTAATGAATAAGCGCTGGTGGGCTTTCAATCCGAAGGTCGCGGGTTCAAACCCCAGCTCGTATCACTGAGTTTTTCGGAACTAATGTACGAAGTATCATTTGATATTTACGAGTCGCTTTTCGGTGAAGGAAAACATCTTGAGGAAACCGGATCTCACCCCAACAAGACCTAGTTCCCTCTCTGGGTGGAAAGGTCAGATGGCAGTCGCTTTCGTAAAAAGTAGTGCCTACGCCAATTCCTGCGATTAGGTTGCCGAGCGGACCAGCGGAAAAGCTGGGACAACTACGAGGAAGAAGATGTAACTAATTTAAAACGTTTTTTCAGCATCGGCTTAGAGCAGCTAGCGCCAGTATTAGAACGTGAACAAATCACAGTGGACATCCTATCAGAAATGTGCCACGAGGACCTCAGGGCCGTAGGCGTGGCCGCCTATGGGCATCGGCATCGGCTTCTCAAGGCCGCGCGGCAGTCGGCGCAGGCGGCGTCGGGTGAGACCACTAGCCTTTTCGTAATGAGATAAAATGTGTGGACGCCATCTTGATTTTTGTATTTTTGGTTTGATCATGTTAAGAATACCGTACCTTTCCTATTATCGAACGAGCGGAGCGTAAGCGAAGCAAGTTCTTACAAATAACTTCTGGCTACTGGGACGTCTCGGCATTTGGATGGCTTTTCGATTTTGAGAGTTTGTTCCGCGATAACTTTAGTAACGCTTTTCTGATCTTCATGAAATTTGTTGGGGTTGTAGCAGAGATACATATAATTTGAGAGTTCGTAAATGAGCAGGTTCGACCAAGGGGCCATGGAGCTAGAAAGCGCGAAAAAAACATCATAAGGATCTTCTTATATTGGTCATTTCGTTTGCAAGGAAGTGCGAGTTCTGAGTTCGAGGCGGACTACTAGTTATACTGTTTTTGACTTGTTTTTGTGCAATAAAGAGTATTTACATTTATTTTTTAAATACGCAATTTTGATACAGAATGGTACGGCGGTACAACACTAGTCGACGTGACGCCGACGTCGAGCGACGAGTGCGGCGAGAGCGAGCACGCGATAGTGGAGAGGGAGATGCAAGCGTCAGTGCGCGAGCACCGGGACCAGGCGGGCGGGAACTACTCACACTATAATGTGGTCAAGGTAAGTGTAGGTCAATGAACCTGGACGTCTTGGATGCTAACAACACCTGAATGTGTCATATAGTCGTGACCACAGCGCCAAGAATAGAATATAGTTTATTCGTAGACACACACACATACATAATACATAGGGAAAGAAGTAGAAAAAAAAGAGAAAGTGCCACGAAATGGCCTCATCTCAGCATGGTGCTAGCGATTGCTAGCGCTGGTCTTCCGATGAGACCATCAGGTGAGAAAATCACGACAGGTAACACAAAGAAAGAGTAATATGATACAATAAAACGAGGAATTTATCAACTTACAGTGAAAAGTCATAATTATTTTACATGTTTTTTTAAAGTGGGGCATTCCACTCATACAATAGTATGTTATTCAATCAAATACAAACACTGAAAACATTGAAAAAATAATCAACCCAGCAGGATTTGAACCTCGCATCGATACGCCTTACCGGGGCTCGATCGCTTTACCATTTAACTGAACCCATAGCTTAATTGGTAAAGCGATCGAGCCCCGGTAAGGCGTATCGATGCGAGGTTCAAATCCTGCTGGGTTGATTATTTTTTCAATGTTTTCAGTGTTTGTATTTGATTGAATAACTTACAGTGAAAAGCTTATCAAAACAAAATACAACATGAAAATTTAGAAGACACACAGCAATACGAGTAATCAGTCCGGACCTGTCTTGGCCCAGCATTATGCCTCTTCAAAATTTTATAACAGTTCCTTTTACATTTCAAGCGGTTCGACTTTGGAATTATCTGCCTCTAGACGTAAGGTGCGCTCAATCACCCGCTTTATTTAAAACGCTCCTCAAACTTTACTATTTGTCTCGTCCGTGACACTTTCTCTTTACAGCCGGCACTGTATATGTATATGTATTTACTAGCCTTTTCCCGCGGCTTCGCCCGCGTACTATAAGTACTCAAAAAGGATACGATACCCATGTTGATTTTCAGACTTTGTGACCACATTTGCCCCATTTGGGGGTTGAATTTCAAAAAACCTGAAACACGTGTTTACTCATTTATCGTTAGGAATACTCCTGTGAAGTTTCGAATAAAATAGTCAAACAAATCTTGTTTCGCCATACAAACTTTGGACCCCCATTTTACCCCCTTAGGGGGTGAATTTTGAAAAATCCTTTCTTAGTGCATCCCTAGACCTTATAAGGAACCTATGTGCCAAATTTGAAATCTCTAGACCCAGCGGTTTGGGCTGTGCGTTGATATGTCAGTCAGTCAGTCAGTCAGTCAGTCAGTCAGTCAGTCAGTCAGTCAGTCAGTTTCTTCTTTTATATATATAGATAGATTACGTTTAAGTGTATTGTATCTTAATATGGTCATTTATTTATGTATTTATTAGGATATTGTTTTTGTGATATTATAGTAGTTTATGTAACTGTTACGTAATAAGGCCTAATTACGTACAGTTGCATACACTGCTTTATCTACACTCATATTATTTATTATAAATGCCGTATTCGGAAATCATAGAATGGCCGCCATTGCACCGCCGCGGCCATCTCGATTGTGTCGGCGTGGCCAACTCGATTGTGTCGGGGCTCGCGCGGGACCAATCGAGTTGGCTATGGCGGTAACATAATGTTATCAAATTCGATGTTCCAAATTTGAAACCCATTGCTTAACAATATTTGAGCATGCAAAGTTAAAATTACGTTACTGCCGCAGATAAGAAACTTATCATAGTTAAATCGTTTGTTGTAATGCTTGTCATTGTCTACGGTTTTTGAACGCATTTTAGAGTACTTACAGTATGAGTGTAGATAAAGTTTTTTTTCCGCTTTTCATCACTGTTTTGCAACACCTACTGACTTAGTTTATTTAACACAATTCCACTACCTAAAGGTTGACTCCCAGACAACGCTTTTTAGCGATAAGACCGCCTGTTGTTTACCTCTATTCTGACTTAATGCATTTTCTGTACTGGTTTTCTTTTTGAGGTGTTCAATAAAGAGTATTTGTATTGTATTGTATGCAGAGCGACATGGCAGCTAAACTAAGAACACCCTATGTATTCAGAGCAATGACGCGTAGTTTCACTGTCTGCGAGGCAACCAGATCGCTCGCGGTATTCAAGTTCCCTATGTGTTGTAGACCACCCTGTGAAACTCGGAACTGATCCACGTTGGACTTGGTTTTTTATCCTCCCCCCTCAATTTCCAGTATAAATGTGATGAAGAACGAGCATGCAAATTGCCATTCCGATCCCTCAGAGTTGGAAGCCCGAAAAAAAATAGGGGGGGGGGAGATGAAAAACAAAGTCCAACGTGGGTCAGTTCGGGTTGCACAGGCTGGTTCCACAACACGTAGGGAACTAAATACCGCGAGCCATCCGGTTGCCTCTCGGACACTGTAACTACGCGCCATTGCTTTAACTAATATGTTTAACTTTACACGTTCAAGTAGGGTTTATATTGACTCGCGTGCGTCCGTGACCTAGGCGTGTGAGCGACGGTTTTGTAGTTATTCAAATGGTTTCAATACTTGCAAAACTCCTGATATTTTACTGGCGCTCCAACAAGTTTCCTAAAAATAAAATCTAAATATATAAAAGAAGAAACTGACTGACTGACTGACTGACTGACATATCAACGCACAGCCCAAACCGCTGGTTCTAGAGATTCCAAATTTGGCACGTAGGTTCCTTATAAGGTCTAGGGGTGCACTAAGAAAGGATTTTTCAAAATTCACCCCCTAAGGGGGTAAAATGGGGGTCCAAAATTTGTATGGCGAATCAAGATTTGTTAGATTATTTTATTCGAAACTTCACAGGAGTATTCCTAACGATAAAAGAGTAAACACGTGTTTTAGGTTTTTTGGAAATTCAACCCCTAAAAGGGGCGAATGTGGTCACAAAGTCTGAAAATCAACATGGGTATCGTATCCTTTTTGAGTACTTATAGTACGCGGGCGAAGCCGCGGCAAAAGGCTAGTTACCTATATTACCAATAACACAGGAATTTACAACAAACAATAGTGAAAGCGTAAAGTCTCCTCGACTTATTTTAATCATCGAGGTAGAATGAGTACGCGATAGCGGTGAGAGAGATGCAAGCATTATGGGGCGGTTTTTTTTTTATCGTGAATTGAGACAATCAAACCTGACAACTTTTACTTAAACTTTGAACAACTTACTATGGGGTCAACTTTGTAAACACAAAAATAACATTTTTTTTAAATACTACGACGGTGGCAAACAAGCATACGGCCCGCCTGATGGTAAGCAGCTACCGTAGCCTATGGACGCCTGCAACTCCAGAGAAGTGAAAATTCTCATAAATATTCGTCTACCTATCCATGACCTTTTCTATGGCACAGATTTTTTTTTGTGTTTACAAAGTTGACCCCATAGTAAAAGTTGTTCAATATCATAAAAAGATTCAGGTTTGATTGTCTTGATTCGCGATAAAAAAATGATCCTGTATGGAGTTACGGTAAGATCACTTAAAGTCATGTCATGTCTCTTCAACTTAAGCAATACTTGCAAGAACCCTGTTACAATGGCGCCCAAGCAATTTTCTTCATACTTATTTTAATCGACTTTGTAAAACATTGCTTATTTCTAGATACAAAAGATAGCAAACGGCCGCCTATGGGAGCGCTACCAGCACAGAAAGCGAGAGGTGTCCGCGGAAGCAGGAGGCGCCAACGAGCGCATGCTGTTCCACGGCTCGCCCTTCATCAACGCCATCGTTCAGAAGGGCTTCGACGAACGCCACGCCTATATCGGTGAGGGCACTTACAAATAGCTCTTTGTGTACTTCAGAGATTTAAAGTTTTTAAGTACTGTACCGCTTCTTTAGTTAAGGTGGTAAAATCATCCACTTGCCCATGGTATTTAGTTAGAGGACAGTCCAATACGTGTGGTGTAAGGTCTGCTCGGGTGCTCCACATCGACATACTGGTGATTCGCACCAGTTCCATTTGTGCCATAAATAAGCACAGTTCCCAACTCCCGTCCTTATCCGATTCAGCATACACCAGACGCGTCGGGGCTCCTCAAAGCCAGCAGGTGGTGGTGTCTTGGTATTAGTCTTGAAGATATCGCCAGGGAGAAATCTTGATTCCCATTCAGATTCCCAAAAGTCCCGTAAGTTACACATTGGTGCTGGATCATAGAATCTCAGCGCTGGAGGATGGCGGGATTTAAGTCTGGTCTTTTTAAAATCGTGAAGGTCTTCGTGACATTACAGAAATAACAGATAATTGTAGAGTAAGACAAGTGTCACGAAATCGTCTCTTCTCAGCATGTTGCTAGCGTTAGACAGCGCTGATCTTCCGAAAAGATCCTAGTGCTGGAGCCCGCCCTACTGGAAATCTATCATCTTCGTTTGTTAGTGTGTGTGAGAAAGATAAAAAAGTCGCCGCCATCTTGAATTTTTGCAGGAACCGGTTATCAATAAAATTGTAAACACAAAAAAAAACGATTTCAATTAAAGTCCACCTTTCTAAAAGGAAATGCCCGAGCGACTGTAAAAAATATTTAAATCACTATAGGTGTGCACTAATAGTTGAAGAGTTCCCTCGATTTCTCCAACATCCCATTATCAGAGCCTGATCTGAAGAATATTTCAAATCGGTCCATCGGTCTTCGAATAATCGGTGAACTGAACATACATAAAATAAAGTAAAAATTAAGATGGCGACGAATTGATAACCTCCTCCTTCGAAATCTCGGTTGATAATTCGTCCCGAGGCCTACCAGACGCAAAGATGCCCATCGAATGGTTAAACTTGTACAAAACGGTTTCCATAACGAAATGCTAACCCACTAAATAATAGGGTTATTTATCGTATGGCTAAATGTCACTGGATATAGATAGGCATTCCTTCCCTGGCATATACAAGATATCTCTATACTCCGCTTAGCGCGTTATTTCTTTGAAACCTAAGCTGCCAAAAAGGAGGGGTGCGGGAGGGGAACACGCAATGCTAGACAGGGAACGCGCCATTGTTCCGTGGGGCGTAAGAGAGAGTTAGACAAATGGTTGTCATGGCGACGAACTAAGTTTACTATCACTTACAATAAATTAGTGTCTCACTATAGGGTGAAATTACTTCGAGCGTGGCAGCGAGGGTCGCCCAGCTATGCGGGGTCTTGGGTTATTAGTCTATGTTCCCTGGGGTAATAGTAGTGGGAAAGCAGATGATAAGGAAAATCCAGTGAGTGCTGCGAGGTCCAGATGGGACAGTGCAGCTGCCAAGTTTGTTACTCTTTTAGCACCACCCGGGGATCACGTGTAGGGTTGTCTAAGGTGTTTCCTACGGACGCAAAGTAACATTGATCCCCAAGCATGATCAATAATAGGGTAACCAAGTGGGGATGACGAAAAATTGCCCAAAATCAATGTCGTAATTAATGAACCTCCTTTACAGATTTTTACATACGGAAATGAGAGTGAACACCTTATATTTTTATTAAAGATGACATATACAAAGGAAAAAGTGATCTAGGCCTCCGGTGCCCAGGGGTGAGATAGAACCAGTGTCTTCGGCATTCATGGCAGACTCCCTAACCACTAAGCTACCCGGGTCACGGCGTCACCGGTGAAATTTTCCTGTGTAATGTAAGGCCATAGACTAATTAACCCGAGACTCCGCATTGCCTAAACCCCCGCTGCACCGCTTGAAGTAATTTCATATATCTGTAGTGAGACACTAAATGAATGTAAGTGACAGTAAACTTTGTACGTCTCCACGGGAACCATTAATGTCTGACTGTCTCTTACGCCCCACGGAACAATCGCGCGTTCCCTGTCTAACATTGCGTGTTCGCCTCCAGCGCCCCTTAGGTTTTAAAGAAAAAACGCGCTAAGTGGAGTATAGAGATATCTTGTATATGTGTCAGGCGTATTTGGCCAATATTTTGATTTATTAATTTATACTAGTAGTCCGCCTCGAACTCAGAACTCGCGATTTCCTTGCAAACGAGACGACCAACATAACAAGACCCTTGTGATGATTTTTTCGCGCCTTCTAGCTCCATGACCACTTGGTTGATCCTGCTCATATACAAACTCACAAATTATATGTATCTCTGCTACAACCCCAACAGATTTCATAAGCGTTACTAAAGTTATCGCGGAACAAACTCTCAAAATCAAAAAGCCATCGAAATGCCGAGACGTCCCACTAGCCAGAAGTTGTTTGTGAGAACTTGCTTCGCTTACGCTCCGCTCATTTTAAATTTTTTTCAGGCGGAATGTTCGGCGCGGGCATATACTTCGCGGAGCACTCGTCCAAAAGCAACCAGTATGTTTACGGGTTCGGGGGCGGCTCCGGGTGCCCCGCGCATAAGGACCGAAGCTGTTACCTGTGTCACAGGTATTTACTTAGTATTTATATGTTCGGATTGAGTAGTGTAGCCGACCGAAATCACTTATTTACCAAACTTTAACGGCCTAGCCTAGTCGGTAGTGAGCCTGCCTACGAAGCAGGGGGTCCCGGGTTCGAATCCCGGTCAAGTCATTTATTTGTGTGTTTATCACGGTTATTTGTTCCTGAGTTATGGATGTTTTTGTTGTAATGAATAGTAACCTCTGTTGTGCAGATATGTCATTATTAGTTTTTCTATTCCTTTTAAAAAATTTGTAGACTTCACTTCGATTATACACTCATGACAGTAAACATCTTTTTTCTATTTATTTTACAAATCCCTTTTAAAACTAATTTAAACCCGTCCTTCCAACACGTTATCAGCACGAAAAGTTCGTAAAAGTAATAAGGAGTTTAGTTAAAAGTGTGATAAGTAAAATAATTTCATAGTAAAATGTTAAACGAATCAGGAGATGTTTCGAGTGTGAGAAATTCCCCTACGTCAAGCTCATCTATTCCATCCTTCTGTTTAAGAAGTAAGGATGGATATCCTACGTGGAAATTTAAGATGCGCAATTACCTTTTGCACGAGGATCTATGGGAAACAGTAAGTGGATACCCAGATGGAGATCCGACCCCCACCTCTACCAAGGTACGTAAAGACGCTAAAGCTCTGGCAAAGATATGCTTAACAGTAGATGGTGCAGCTATCACGCATGTGCGATGTGCGAAAACTGCAGCCGAAGCGTGGAGTTCTTTGCAGAAAGCTTTCGAGGATAAGGGAATGGGACGAAGACTATCTTTAGAGCGAAAGCTGTACAGGTTGAGTCTGTCAGACTATGACAACATAGAACTGTACATAAATGCAGTTATGTCAACCGCACAGGACTTGGCGGATATAGATGTAGTCATTGAGGATAAGTCTATTGCTGCGATACTATTAGGAGGTCTCACACCAAAATACGAACCTCTCATCATGGCTCTAGAAAATAGTAACATCGAGGTGACTACTGACTTAGTAAAGACAAAACTGCTGAACGAAATGTCTAAAGATGCAGCTACTTCATCAGATTCCGTATTTAATGTCAAGAAGAAGTCGACGGCCAAGAACAAGGAGATAGTTTGTTACGAGTGCAAGATGCCCGGACATAAGAGACCAGACTGTCCAATGAGACGCAAGAAAGAGAAAGTCAATGCGGTAACTATCAGCGATACTACATTTACAGCTCTCAAAACTTCTAAAAGCTCAAGCAGGGACATCATTTATGTAGATTCAGGTTGTACTAGGCACATGACTTCCAGAAGAGATTGGTTTCAGAACATTAAGATACAAAACGAAGGTACCGTTACTGTCGCAAACGGAGAACAGATAAAGTGCTGCGGAATTGGAGATATTTCAATAAATACACCCGAGAATGTTGTAAATAAGATTAGTGATATTGCTTTTGTACCAGATTTAAAAGCTAACTTGCTATCTGTACATAAAACTGTAGAGAAGGGTTTTGTATGTCTTTTTGATACTAATGGTTGTAATTTTTATAAATCTGATAATTTTCGTTTTACAGGTGAATCTGTTGCTCATGCCTCGCCCTGTGGTGGACTGTACATTTTAGATGGTACTGTTAATATTCCCGAGAATGTGGCTGATAATTATTTGACACAGGATGTGCGCTCTGACTGTCAGGAAAGTTATAAACTTTGGCATGCTAGGCTAGGCCATTTGTGTCGTATTGGCATGAACCAACTGAATAATCACAAGGTAGGCGTAAAATTTTCAGTAGTCGATAAAAATAGTTGCATAGCTTGCGTGGAAGGTAAACAAGCAAGAAAACCGTTCAAAAAGGTAGCATTTAATAGGGCTACCTCCCCGTTGGAATTGATCCATATGGATCTCATGGGACCTTTGTCTACAACCTCTTTTCAAGGAAATAGGTATATGTTAACTATAGTAGACGATTATACGCGTAAGATTTTTTCTTATTTTATTCCTTCCAAAACCGAGGTTAAAAATAAATTTTGTCTGTTTCAAACTTATGTTGAAAATCAATTAGACAAGAAAATAAAGTCTGTTAGGACTGACGGAGGCAAAGAATTTGTTAATAAAGAGTTTGTTGATTATCTTGCTTCTAAAGGTATCCAGCATCAAACAACTGCGCCGTACAGTCATCAGCAATGTGGTGTTGCAGAACGCACGCACCGTTCTATTACAGAGAAGGCGAGAACTTTGCTAGCTGACAGCTCACTGCCTAATGCATTCTGGGAAGATGCATTCCAAGTTGCCGTGTACCTGAAAAATAGGTCTCCTCATAGAGCCTTAGGTGGACAAATTCCTTTTGACAGATGGTATGGTCGCAGAGGTGATCTTAGTCATCTGCGGGTGTTCGGATGTCGAGCACTTATTCATATACCATCGTGTCACAGGAAGAAATTAGATGTCAAGGCACAGGAAGCAATATTCGTCGGTTATTCAGAAAATCCAGGTACTTATATTTTTAGGGATCCTGCTAACCCACGAAAAGTAATGATTTCCAGGGATGTAACCTTTTTTGAAAACTGTTTTACAGCGTTAAAGCACAGGCAAGCTGAGCCTGTCATACAATCAGAGCCTATCTTACTATTCGAGAATAAAAAAGAGGCTGAGCCTGGCCAAGACCAGCTGACAACACAGACGGACTCAATACTGATATTTGAAGAGGAGCCCGAGGTTGGTCATGATTCTCAATATTTTGATTGCGATGAGAGTACCGATCCTGCTGCTGAGACATCTTCACCAACAAATCTTCAAAGGTTGGAAGATCCAGTGACTTGCGAAGAAGTAGAGTCTTCAAGTGACGCGGGATTACCTATAGTAGATGAAGAGCCAGCAAGTTTGGAAGAGGAAACTGTCTCTGAGCAGCGGTACCCCTCAAGAAATAGGAAACCACCAGATTTCCTGACATATAATGTGTCAACGGTTGACTCTGAAGAACCTACGACATACTATGAAGCTACTCATGCCGATAGTTGTGATAAATGGCACCATGCTATGAAGGATGAGTACAGTTCGCTCAAAAAACTCCATACATGGGATTTAGTAGACAGGCCTAACAAAAAGGTCATACCATGTAAATGGGTTTACAAGATTAAAAAAGATGCATATGGAAACATCACAAAGTATAAAGCGAGGCTGGTCGTCAAAGGTTTTCATCAAGTCGAGGGAGTAGACTACGATGAGACGTTTGCGCCCGTGATTCGTCACTCTTCACTCCGCACGTTGTTTGCATTAGCTGCAGAGATGGGGTTAAGAATGAAGCATTTGGATGTTGATACTGCGTTTCTTAACGGAGATTTAGAAGAAGAGGTCTTCATGGAGCAACCTCTCGGATTTGTCGAAAAGGGCAAAGAGAACAAGGTTTGTTTACTGAAGAAATCCCTTTACGGCCTTAAACAGGCACCGCGAGCGTGGAACAAAAAGTTAAATGAAACGCTTTTAAAAATAGGTTTTACAGGAACTCCTTCCGAGCCTTGCGTATATTTAAAACTTTTTGGTAAAGAACTCGTAATATTGGGTATATTTGTCGATGACATAATAATCTTCTATAAATCAGATTCGACATTTGACATTGTCAAAAGCGATTTGTCGAAATATTTTTCACTAAAAGATCTCGGAATACTAAGCTATTTAGGATTGCAAATTGAGTATGATTCCGAGAAAATAAAAGTTAACCAACGAAATTACATACTCTCCATATTGGAAAAGTTTAACATGCAGGAATGTAAAGTTGTGGACACTCCGTTAGTTAAGAAGAATATGGAAAGGAGACCTGATGGTCAAGTTGGTGAGTCTTATCCTTATCAGAATCTAATAGGATGCCTCATGTATCTGACGGTTAACTCACGGCCCGACATCGCTTACGCTACGAGTTTTTTGAGTCAGTTTAATACGTGTTATACAAAGGAGCATTGGATTGCTGCAAAAAGGGTTCTGCAGTACCTGAAGGGTACTATAGACTATTCATTGGTTTACAGGAAGAACGGAGACCCCTTGAAAGGCTTTTGCGACGCGGACTGGGCTAATTGTACGATTGACAGAAGGTCATATACCGGTTATACCTTCAAATTAAGTGGAGGTCCAGTGTCCTGGGAGTCCAAGAAGCAACCTACCGTAGCTTTAAGCTCAGCGGAGAGCGAATACATGGCGCTAGCTTCTGCGACGAAGGAAGCATGTTATTTACGTCGGTTTATCTACGAAATAACAGGTAAACTTAATTCAGTAAACCTAGCTTCTGACAGTCAGAGTGCCATCAATCTCGTTCGAAATCCGGTACACCACAGCAGGACGAAACATATAGATACCAGATATCACTTTATTAGGGAGAAGGTGTCTAACAACGTCGTTAGGTTAGATTATATTAAAAGTAGCGATAATCCTGCAGATGTACTTACTAAGCCACTCGGGCCCATAGTACATAAACGGTGTACAATTAATTTAGGTTTAGAAATATAACTTAATTTTCTGTTTGTCTCGCACAACTTCGATTAAGGGCGGCTGTTGTAATGAATAGTAACCTCTGTTGTGCAGATATGTCATTATTAGTTTTTCTATTCCTTTTAAAAATTTTGTAGACTTCACTTCGATTATACACTCATGACAGTAAACATCTTTTTTCTATTTATTTTACAAATCCCTTTTAAAACTAATTTAAACCCGTCCTTCCAACAGTTTTCTATGTATTTAAGTATTTATCTATATCTATCTATTATATATATCGTCGCCTAGTACCCACAACAAGCCTTATTGAGCTTACTGTGGGACTAGGTTGATTTGTGTAAGATTGTCCGATAATATTTATTTATTTATTTAAGAGTCCAGTAACGATTTGAAAATAAAAATATCTTATAATGAATAAGTTACATGAATTGTACTTGTTAAAATAGTGTTATTACACAAAAAAATCTTACTTTATTCATCTCTCCAAGCAAAAATCGCGAAATATTTGTTAGATTAAGGTGAATTATTTATAAACGAAACATAAAATCAAATAATTTTAAACAAAAAATAACCGACTTCACTTAGCCCTTTTGAAAGTGACATAAATAATACCTTGGTCTATATAATACAGTGATTGGAGACTAATAAATAAAAATAAACCAAACAAAAGCTATTCAATTTAAGACATACCTAAAAGTGAAAAAGTCACATTAGATATAAGCTATAATTGGTATGACATCATGAAAATGACAATCAACAATGTATAATAATAATAAAATAGACATCATAAACTCAACGCCGTTCCTAGGCATCGAACTGGATGAAAATTGTCATTGGAAAACTACGATGATACTGTGTGTAAAAAAGTCAGTAGGTTTGTACGCCACTTAAATCGTATACGGAAAATTGCAGCAGTACAAACCGCATCCCTCAGCGCACGCATGGTTATGTCGGATCTGTCCTGCGTTACGACATTATTATATGGGGCAACTCAGTTGAAGCCGCCATGGTTTTCAAAGCCCAAAAAAAATGTATAAGAGCTTTAGCTAACAAAAGTGGCAGAGCCTCTTGTCAGACCTTATTTCTAGAGTTAAAAATTCTTCCCCTGCCTTGCATCTACATCTTGGAGATATGCTTGTATGTATTGAAACACAGTAGTTATTTTACCAAGATTTCACAACTTAAGTCAAACGAAAGAACAGAATCTTCATCCCTAAAAATGACGTCTAAAAATTTTCAAATATAATGTAGGCGGAATGGCACTTCAAATTTAATAACCTTTCTGTGGCATTGTTAGATTTACCAACAAAGAAATTTAAAGGAATGAGGCTTTTAATAAAGATGTTTATTAGGTACAATTAAATGATCTTAAAATAAAAGTAATAAACACTATAAATTAAACTACAAGTAGAAAATATCTCCTAGATCGTTGCCAATAGAGAACATGCATGAAAAATATTTAATTGAATCTGTTGCATAAACACGTTCAACAACCCCAAACTAATATAAATAAGTGGAAATCCGTAATAATTTTTAACAGTTTTTTAAAGACATTGCGGTTTGAAAACGTAAAATTTTAGGCATTTTCTTTTATACATCAAATGTATTTTCGAAACTTCAGTTCGATTACTTATGTCCTAACAAGAAAAAAAATGTATGACAACTATATAGCTAAACGCATTTTTTCGTGCCTAAAATTACAAAAATCTTACAAAAACTTGTTCCTTCCAAACAGTTTTCTGCAACTTTGTGAACGGTGACGTCACAATCCACACACTTTTTGTATGGGGCGTTTTGACGCGCAGCGCAGACGCCTAACGTATTTTCACATTTTTGACGTTTCAGGGCTATCATAGATAGTAGGTTTATTAGAGACATTTGAATCTACAGAGAAATAGAATCGAATGACGTCTTCCAAAAAAATCATGCATATTCCTAATGGGTAGTGTGCCCAGAAGGCTGGCCGCATTGCCACGTTGTATGGCAAAATCAAAATTCACCAAATGGTTAAGTAAAAAAAAAGCTAAGATATTATATTGTAATGTAAGATTAACTAATTATTTGCATGCCTAATTCTATAAGGTATCAAGCATAATTGGAACTTATTTGTAACGCTACAACCACATATACCTAATGTTTAGCCAAATAAAGCATCATTTATTGTGGCAAAAACATGTATCAAAACTTTACGCCTTTTATTTATAAAATCCACTATGTATGAAACTTGTATGTTTTCAGACAACTCCTCCTCTGCCGCGTGACACTAGGGCGCGCGTTCCAGTTGTCGGCCGCCCTGAAGATGGCGCACGCGCCGCCCGGCCACCACGCCGTGTCGGGCCGCCCCACGCAGGGCGGGCTGTGCTACCCCGAGCACGTGGTGTACAGGGGGGAGCAGGTATGTGTGTACACGTGACACTAGGGCGCGCGTGCCAGGTGTCGGCCGCCCTGAAGATGGCGCACGCGCCGCCCGGCCACCACGCCGTGTCGGGCCGCCCCACGCAGGGCGGGCTGTGCTACCCCGAGCACGTGGTGTACAGGGGGGAGCAGGTATGTGTGTACACGTGACACTAGGGCGCACAAACGCACAATAATAGAGCAAGCAAATATACCATTACTTAACACATTCATTGCCACCCAGCCAAACAAGACATCCGCGCCAGGCCACAACAATTTCGTCATACAAAGCTGTAGTACCACGATCCCAACTATCGGGTCGTCCGGCCTGGGAACGAAATCATAAAATACCCGATAGTCGTGTTTTCGGCACTGAATGTGTTAAATAGGAATCACAATAAGCTTTAAACATTATAAATTATCCGGGTATGGCTGAGAGATACGAATGGCACATGACGCGAGAAAATATTTAAAAATCGAACCATCCGTTTCGAACCTCTTCTTCTCAAGTTTTTTTATTGTGCAACATTCACAAGAATATTAACATTATAAAAATAAAATATTTCGTGCAAATAAGTATTATCAAAATTGTTAAATACTCAATATAACATTTACAAATACGTAGGCATGGCTTTACTATAAATACAAATATATTTAAGTATTTTTTAAGGTGGCGTAGGCACTTTGACAGCTGTTATATTAGAACAAAACTACTACTATAAACTACTTAAATATTTTATCTTATCTGTGGTTATGCCTGCATGTTAGAAACGGTTAAATATCGCAACGCTGTTGTCATCCCTTAGAAAACTGTCAAACTAGACCAGCTGAAGACTTGGTCTCCATCACTCCTGACCTGATTACCTGGCTTGACAACCTCAAGGCTATGCTCAGATTGTCCTTTAAAATTGCATGTCATACGATTAATAATAATAATGAAAGGTGTAGCAAACATGCTGGTGATCCGTTTATAGACGGAGAGCTGGCCACGTCAGATATGACACAATAATGAGAGCAATGAAACCCATGTAGTTAGTTTGCTATACTATGCTTATTTCTAGATCCGGACATCTGGCAGCTGTAAAGTGGTGGAGGTCAAAGAATGCAAATAACTTGAAGAAAACAAATCCTAGAGTTCTGGGTTTAATGAAATATTATGGGAAACTATGTAATTAATTAGGTTATATCATATCCAGAAGGTTTTGTTGGGGGAAAGTAGGTAGTGCCAAATGATGTAAAATGCAATTTTTTGTTAGTCGCCTACTGTTTTTGTTTCCGCAATAATAGACAATGGTTTTTAATCTAATGTTAAAATATAGGCCCTGTCCTCTATAAATTACACAACTTTGGTACTTTTTACCTATTTTGGTATTACTTTTTTCCAACTTAAAAACTTTGTTGGTCTGTCACTCTGACATCCACCCATTAAAAGCTGCCAGATGCCCGGATCTAGCAATAAGGATGGTAAAGCCGTCTAGCTAGACAGGTTTCGTTGCTCTCATTATTGTGTCACATCTGACGTGGCCAGCTCTTAGACCATTAAGGGCATAATTGGTTTCGCATTACGAGTAAGAAAAAGTAGGAGTATTTTTTTTTTTAGAATTTTTTTTTACTTTGTTAATTTGAATACGATACCAATAGGCATGATGACACATGTTGAATTATGCAATAAAATTTAGTTGATAGGATGCAAAATGATCAATATATCCAACTAAAGTGAAAATTTATAAATTCTATTGAAATGTCTCAAAGATATCAAACTGCAAAATTTCTAAATTTTACGATTTTTTAAAGTGCGAAATTTAAAAAAAAGCAATGACACCATTAGATTTTTAACATTTTACTGTAAAATAAATTGTATGGCAACCATATACATAAACGCAACATTTCACTGTAAAAATAGCAATTTCATATTTTTTCCATACTTTAAACAGGGCGGCTGTGATCGTGACGTCACTTTTGCACGTCATTTTGTTAGGAGCGTTTTGAGAAACAAATGCAAATCTCAGACTTTAAGTCTCATTTCTGACTTTTGTGTTGCTTTAACGCAATTGGCCCCATACAGACATTTGATCCTCACAACAAAACGAATCGATTGATAGCGAGTCTGACTAGCCCACGGATCAGAAGACAATCCGGATAGTACTTTTACTATATTTCCCTAACCACAGTTGAACCTTATTACCGAGCAAAACAGTCGTTCATAGGTCACTAGTAAAAAGTAATAAAAACGGTCCGATAGAGAGCATAATGTAGGGGGCGGTGTCTCACTCGCACAATGCTGCCAACTTATGAAACTTACCAATGTGGTTTTATTTATCTACATTTATTTTAGTGACACACTAGAAGTTACTTCCTACTTATAATAATTTATTGCAAGATTTGAATTAATACTTTGTTCCCTTTTAGCTGCTTTGAATTTTTTTACGACGTAAATATTATTCATTCATTAAATAAAGAATTGCAATTAATATTGCAGACAGTAGTAAGTTTTGTAATATTTAAAATACGGTCTGGTATCCCCATACCATCAGTCCCATCACTGACATAATATGTCACTGATATTATTTCAAATGACGCCGCTCAGCTCAACAACATTTCGTAACAACATTTTTAAGTAAAAATGGTCAAGATATGTTGCGTAAAAGGGTGCAGGGGTGAGACTTTACAATAAAGTAGACTTTCCTTTCACCGGTAATCCACAATCATTCAATTTTACGATTTAACACCAAGTTAAGATTGTCAAACAATAGGGTGACTATGATGTCGGCAAGCTACGGGTCGGTTTTGTGGTTTTTACAGAAATGTACATAAGTACATGGTCTGTTCCTAAGTATTACTTACACAGGACAGGAGTGGCCCGCGGGTCTTTTTAGGCCATTTCGAAAGGGTCCTAAAATGGCACAAGGCCATACAAAAAATTGTAGTAGTGGCAGTATAATAAATAAATATTAAATAAATATTATGGGACAATCTTACACAAATCAACCTAGTCCCACAGTAAGCTCAATAAGGCTTGAATTGTGGGTACTAGACGACGATATATGTAATAGATATATACATATAAATACTGAAATAAATAGAAAACATCCATAACTCAGGAACAAATATCCGTGATAAACACACAAATAAATGCCCTGACCAGGATTCGAACCCGGGACCTCCTGCTTCATAGGCAGGGTCACTACCGACTAGGCTAGGAGGCCGTTAAAATATACTTTATTGTGCAACATTTGTACAAAAAAGAAAAATACAACAGGGACAATATATACAATATTTGTATATGGAAGAGATCTCTTCCAGTCAACCATTGAGCAGTTTGATGTTATTGATGTTTTCTTTATTTACCTTTAAGTATATTAAAGTCGAGAACTGTCCACATTTGATATGACGCAATAGTGAGAGCCACGAACCCCCTGTACTTACTTAGTTTTAGTTTGCTACACTAACTATCCCCTATTTTAAGGCGCGGACATCTGGCAATTGTTCATCGGTGTTATGCAAACGAGTTGTAAGAAATAAATATCTTACAGTTCTAGGTTTGATGCAGTGCAGTATCATGTAATTAATAAGATTATATCATTTTCAGGAGGTTCTGTTGGGGGAAAATACTCGTAGTGCAAAATGACGTTACGTTAATATATTGTATGTCCCCTACCTACTGTTTTCCGTAGCGATACGTAATGTTTTTACTTTTTTGTTATTATATTAGCGATATGCTTCGACAGTTTTTACCTATTAACTGAAATATTTTGCTGGTCTGTCACTCTGGCGTCCTCCGATAAATAGCTGCCAGATGCCTGGATCTTGCAATAAGTTTAAAATAGTAAACTAATTAGAGGGGTTCTCTGCTCTCATTATTGCGTCAACGTATCTGAAGTGGCCAGCTCCTTAAGTCAGTAGAATGTATAAGTTCCCATATGAACTATGAGACTTCACTTTCTGGACAATACTTACTAGACGACAAGCATATTTTATTTTATATTTATCTTCATACTATCCCAATCCCACATACATCATAGTACATATGGTCACTACTTAGAATGAGATGCAGCCCCCTACATTACCCTCTCTTTCGGCCTCACTTTGTGGTCGAAGTATGACCTCCAGATTGTATTTAACTTCCTGGACTAGCCAAATATTGTTGACAGATATTTCCTTGTTGTATCACCACTTGTCTATGATTTAAAAAAAAGCTAAAAGTCTGTTGTCAATTTATGTCATTATTTCAAATTGTTCACGGTTTCTAAGGGGTTTTTTTTTTAAATAATATTAAAAATAACTGTACCGAGTGGTCCGCAAACTATTATTTAGGCTCGTAAATAATTACGACGATGTGCGAAGTTGACGTGAAGCGTGTTGTATAACCAAAAACTGCAATGTTTACAAGTCGTCAACAATTTTGTATGTTGGAGCTCTATTAATATTTTGATACTTAAAGTAATAGTTCTAACATTTGCCTATTACTGTGATTAAGTAGGTACGTGAATTTATTAATACCTGAATCTCATAAACAGGACAAGTGTGTAAAGAAACGGATAAACTAGATGTTCTGGAAAATATCAATACAATCAAAACATTGGAACGTAAGAAGTTACTTACTGAAAACCAATATTTAGGAGAAATCTGTGGACTGACTGGTCAGTAGTAATTTTATGTAAAAATATAAATAAAAATATTTTCGCGAAACATGTCTATATAGTACGTAAACCAACTAAAACCATCCCTTAAAACTAGTGAATACGGAACTCGAGTACATAGTTATTAAATTCTTTTTACTTGCTTCTGAGCATGTTTTGGGGAATTTAATTTCTGAATGTATTTCTTTTGTTGCAGTCGGTTAAAGATCTTTCTAACACCCTGTGAAGCTTCTTTACTTCGTTGACTTCTGTATGTTTACCTAAACCTACCTACCTTACGTGTGCACAGAAGTCAAAAGTATTTTCTAGTATCAAACTATTATTCCTGCTACACAAGGTGTGACCAGCCCATGATTTTTTGAATTTCCCGCCAAATATTTGGGTAATATTTCCATAGTTAGACTCTACCATACATGATAAAAATTCACCATGCCTATAATCCCCTAATAAGATTACAAGCGTTTCTGTTACACCTTATAGAAGTTCAGTGATCCTAATACAACATGTTTCCTTGTTTCAGGCCTACCCAGAATACCTAATAACCTATCAAATAGTCGGCGGCGAGGGCGGCACTGGAGCAGTATAAATAATAGGTATAATAATATAATATATCGGATGAATCCTGTAATACGAGCAATAAATTGGAATATTTGTGTTGCGTCTCTTTCTTATTATATAGTAAACAGAGAGATATAACACGAATGTTCCACCGAATCCCCGAGCATAACATTCGTTCAGCGACAACTTAACTTGTAGTTTTTTTTTGTGCACTTATGGCGCCTGTACACTCTCCGAGTGCAAACATGTACACTTTCTTGTGAACTCCGCCCCGAGACAATGGACGAAAAAAATGTTTATAGTGCGACCTAGTATGTTGTACAGTTGCCACCAGATATATCGGAGCGGTCACAAGTATCTGAACAACGGCCTCTATTGTGATAAACTGCATGTTCAGATATTTTTGAGTACCTTGGCCGCTCCGATATATTTGGGGGCGTCCATTAATCGCGTCATACGTTTTTGGCTTGTTTTAGACCCCCCCCCTCCCCCATGGTGATCTTTGGTGATATTCTCAGGACCCCTCCCCCGCCTGTCCAATATGACGTGTAATTTTTTGCTAACTAAGTAAGTACAGTTTTCTAACACGTGAACCTACTTACGTAACGTACGTACACGTAAAGGGTAAAAAAATGAAACTACATGTATACATATAAAATAAAATTATCTTTATCTATAGAAAAATAACCGGCCAAGTGCGTGTCGGACCACGCGGTTTCGTACCTACTATCGAAAAAGTAATATCAAAAGGTCGTATCTGCATATGAAATGAGTTTTTAGGAGATAACTCAATAATTCCTAAACCGATAATGTTCTCAATTTTTTTCATATTTTTTGGATCTCCGGTTCAAAAGTGACAGGGGGGACACAAGTTTTTTAGACTTACGGGGTGATTTTTTCTTAAGATATTCATTAAATAAATAAAATAGACCTCAATGTTTATTTTTTTATTTTTTTTATTTATTGATGTTCAGGACAACAAGACAAGAGTTATTTTGAAAGACCTGTCGAGTGATGTGCATCATGTCGATATTTGGTAAAAAAAAATATTTTTGGCAAATGATTACATGTATGGAATAGTGCCCCTCCTTAAAATATCTTTTTCAGCAATTTTACTACAAAACTAAGTAGCGGCATACAAAAACGCACCTTATATTTAAATATTTATCCCTCCCCTCCCCCTAAACAATATGACGCGATTAATGGACGCCCCCTTTGATGGTGACTGTACCTAAATGACGATATTTTGGAATATTGTGTAGTTGAAACTACTTAGCTTAAAGATGAATGTGGCGTTTTTTAAACAAAAGGTATCAATGTCTTTCAATTTGTTAATGGCGTTAACAATATTTAGCATAATAGTATTAATAATGCAATAAAAAAATCTTTTGGAAAATTGAAGTGATATCTTTTGACTTAAAAATTCGCGAGTATCTTGACAAGTCCCACTGTTGGACAAACGATATAGAACAATAGAATATAGATAGCCGTACCCACGCTAGGTTAGTGCGGGTTATAGACTTGCCCCCTTGACTATACTAAATTAAAAAAATCCAGATTTAACGTTATCTTATTAACAAATAAGCGCTGGTAGCCCGGCGGTAAGACGTCCGACTTTCAATCCGAAGGTCGCCAATTCAAATCCCGGCTCGTACCACTGAGTTTTTCGGAAGTTATGTACGAAATATCGTTTGATATTTACCAGTCGCTTTTCGATGAAGGAAACCAGCGTGAGGAAACCGGATCTAATCCCAACAAGGCCTAGTTTGCCTCCTGGGTTGAAAGGTCAGATGGCAGTCGCTTTCGTAAAAACTAGTGCCTACGCCAATTCCTGGGATTAGGTTGCCGAGCGGACCCCAGGCTCAATAGAGCAAAACGCTAGGAGGAAGAAGTAGACGTTAAGGGTGTTGCGGTTTAAATTGAACACTTTAAGGAGACCTCAAAGAGTATGTAGTTTGTTGACGACGAGGGACTCTTGTTCCTTTAGTCGTCAACACAAGGAATCCTTTATATTAAAGGGTGGGGAACGCGCATGTGACACTTCTGAAGTTCCAGGTATTCATAGGCTACAGCAGCTGCTTACCGTCAGGCGGGCCGTATGCTTGTTTACTACTTTTCACGTACGCTCCCTAAAACTGAATTAATCATTTTAAAGGTTGTGTATATTGTTATTAGTTGTATATATTGATTCAAGTAATAAAAGCATACAAAAGAGGGTACACGCGAAAAGCTCAACACAGATGGCGCTGCAGAACAAATTTTTAATAAAAAAAAATTTTTTTTGTTCATGACTTTAAAGTTCATGCAAAAACATTTTTTTTCGCTGTTGTATATGTATATACGATTATAATATTTTATAAACATAATAATCTAAAACCAAGTTAACAGATACCGGGAAACTCCCTATGTTGGCAGTTTTTACGTCATTCTTAACTACATATTTCACCCGTAAATGTAATTCAATTAATTTATCCATGAGGGTTACCGGAATTGGTTTTTTCATTAGATGGCAGCACCGTTGCGTCTAGCTGTCATATTATTTTTTTGATTGGTAGATTTTGACAGCTGATATAAACTAGTCGTCCGCCTCGAACTCAGAACTCGCGATTTACTTGCAAACGAGATGACCAATATAACAAGACCCTTTTGAAGAATTTTTTTTCGCCTTCTAACTCCACAACTCCTTGATCGATCCTGCTCATATACGAACTCTCAAATTATATGTATATGTGCTACAACACCAACAAATTTCATAAAGATCAGAAGAATGTAACGAAACTATAAAGTTATCGCAGAACAAACCCTCAAAATCAAAAAGCCATCGAAATTCTGAGAGTCCCAGTAGCCGAAGTTGTTTGTAAGAACTCACTTCGCTTACGCTCCGCTCGTTCGCAGTGTTACCACCTTGTGACAAAGTCGATTCCGAAAATCCTCATTCGTCGTTTGGTCCATTAACTCACGAAAATAAAATAAGTCACCTTTCTATAATACCTAATGTTGAAAAGAGCAAATGTCACCTGGCTATTCTAAATATTTCAATTATCATATAAATCATTATCAATATAAAATTGTAATATAACCTGTGGCCTATTTAAGGGTATTTTCACCTAACCATTAACGGCCGGTTAGTAATCGTCACAAAACTGACAGCCAATGTCAGATCCCATACATTTTGTCAGGAATGTGACGGTTACACGTTACTGAAACACGACTTAAGTCGTGCTTTAAAATATAAGTTAAAATAAAAATGCCCTTGCAATAAGGCTACATGTGACAATTTACAAGCGGAAGTCTCTTTCTAACCCCATGTGTTACAAAGAGGCTACCGCTTGTAAATTGTCACTGTCTGGTCCGGTACACTGGTCCCGGGACTTGATAATGAACATTTACGATGCATTTGTTGAAAAACGAACGTATTGAACTTAGTTCCATACTGTATGGATATATCCATATGTATGGATGGATATTTTTGCCAAACCTAGCATTTCGGAGGTTAAATTATTAAAAATATTGAATCGATTTTATTTGTAAAAATATTTTAAAATTTTATTCTATGCAATTGATCGTATGTTATGTATTGTTATTCAGTCTAAAAGTTAGACCAATCCTCCAAAGAGTCTAAAGTGTATGTCATATAAATTTAAAGATATATGTAATCAATCAACAAAAACACCTCCATGCATAATCTGGAGAATGGGGAAGGCAACTGTCAAAGTGACATCTCCAACATTGGTCCTTAGAAAAGCTAAATTTGTATGGCGCGAAGTAGCTTTTATTTATTTTCGCGAAAATGACTCAATGTTTTGTCTCGAATTGCTCCGACATTGAAATCCACCGGTTTCTGAAATACACTAAAATTAAAATGCTGTAGATTGACGCCATAGCGAAGGTTTTTTCCTCAGAAAAGCTTTTTGACTGCATACTAGTTAACCTTTTGAACGCCAAGAGCCACTAAATCGGTCGTGTGCTGTCGTGCCTGCCACGCCAACGACCACTAAAGTGGCTATGGCGGACGCTGTCAAAGCAATTGTCCTGCTGACAGATAAGGTTTATATTCGTTATTCACTAGCAAGGATGATAAAGACATGGATTGACAATGGCTATACAAAATCGCGTTGCCTTTTTTCAGGCTAAAGCACTATCGTCATCTATCGGTCATCACAAACACTAAATTCCTACTTAACCTTTCTGTTAAGCCCATTGGTTGACTGGTAGAGAATGCCTTATGGCATTAAGTCCGCCATTAGTACCATCTTATTTTGTGCAATTAAGATTAAATAAATAAATTCTAGTTTCTAATATTTTGTTCGGCGATTAACGCTGACAGAATAACTCGACTCCAGACTCAACAGATGGCGCTGTGGCACAATGTACCGAAAACAGACGTATAGCCTGAAGGTTCGAGGAACGCGATTCTGTATAGGCATTGTCCATCCATGTCTTAATCATCCTTGTTCACTAGTCGAGATATTGGCGTGTAGGCCACGTCTTGACGCGAGAGAGAAAGCGTTCAAAAGGTTAAGGACCATTCATCTTCTTTCTCTCATTGTATGTGTCTCTTTCTTATTGTATGGAATCTGATACAGCGCCCTCTACAAAAAGTTTTCACCGGCCTTCCCCATTGGACATGGCTTAAGGGCCTATGCACACCGCGTTTTTTAAACGCGCCGTCGACGCGCGTTTGTATCGATACAAACGATTCGTAGGCAAGTCAGATGCGGCCTTTGCACCTACAACGATGCAGACGCGCGTTAAAAGTAAACTGCTTTATGGCATGAAAAACGCAGTTTGCATAGGCCCTAAAGTACATACAACATTTTGTATCTATGGAATGTCATTGCACCATTGACTGAGTCACGTAATGGGGAAGGCCGGTGAAAACTTTTTGTAGAGGGCGCTGTTCCAGATTCCATACAATGAGAGAAAGAGAAAAGATGAATGGTCCTTAACTAGTATGCTTTAAAAAAGCTTAGGCAAAAACCTTACAGCATTTTAATTTAGGTGTATTTCAGAAACCGGTGGATTTTAATATCGGAGCAATTCGAGACAAAACATTGACTCATTTTCGCGAAAATAATTAAAAACTACTTCGCGCCATAGAAATTTAGCTTTTCTAAGGAATAATGTTGGAGATGTCACTTTGACAGTTGCAGTCCCCATTATAGGCCCAGTGTTTGACAGTTAATTGTTTAATAGTAGTTTATGTAACTGTTACGTAATAAGGGTCCTTAAAACATGAGCGTGGTTTTATGAAATGAGCCGCAGGCGAATTTCATAATAAGATCACACGAGTGTTTTAAGGCCTAATTACGTACAGTTGCATACACTGCTTTATCTACACTCATATTATATATATTAAATTAATTGTTCGGAAACCATAGAATGACCGCCATTGTACCGTCATGGCCTACTCGATTGTGCCGGCGCTCGCGCGGGACCAATCGAGTTGGCCATGGCGGTAACATTATGTTATCAAATTCGATGTTCCAAATTTGAAACTCATTGCTTAACAATATTTGAGCATGCATAGTTAAAATTACGTTACTGCCGCAGATAAGAAACTTATCATAGTTAAATCGTTTGTTGTAATGCTTGTCATTGTCTACGGTTTTTGAACGCATTTTAGAGTACTTACAGTATGAGTGTAGATAAACAGAATTTGGAAGCCAGATTTGAACATGTTCCGATATTTTAGAATCATCTTGTTGAGCGGTGACTGCAAGAAAAGTACAGCTTGAAAAGCTTGTATTGAAAAAAAATGAATAGGATGTCTGTAAAGTAGCTGAGCATTTATAAGTGATCTCTTTATTTAGCTAAGCGTAAGAGAGAAATAGCTATAAATCCTCAGCTGCTTTTGTTGGCCAGACAATATGCATAGACGTTCAGTCCAGTTAATAATGGTCCCTGTAAGTTTGCGAGAAATTGCATAGTGTATAATAATATTAATAATTGTTTTGGTAATTTATCAAGTATGTGTATATAAGCGTTTCTAGTGTAGATGTTTAGGAGGTAAGGGATGGAGAAATAAATTTGGAATTTTTATTTTAACTTGTGGTTTTATTTTAAATGTCTGATATACAACTATACATGACGATATGTTATACTTAATGAATATAGGCAATTTGTCGTTACATATATAAATGCATCTAGATTTAACATTAATATTATATTTAAAAATAAATAAATCTAAAATAAACCTTGTAAAAAGGTGCATAAAGAAGATATAATATAAAGCCCATAAACAAGATATAATACAACGGCCTCCTAGCCCGGTCGGTAGTGACCCTGCCTACGAAGCAGGAGGGCCCGGGTTCGAATCCTGGTCAGGGCATTTATTTGTGTGTTGATCACTGATATTTGTTCCTGAGTTATGGATGTTTTCTATGTATTTAAGTATTTATCCATATTTGTCTATTATATATATCGTCGTCTAGTACCCATAACTCAAGCCTTATTGAGCTTACTGTGGGCCTAGGTCGATTTGTGTAAGATAGTCCTATAATATTTATTTATTATTATTTATTATTTTATAAAGCCCGCCATTTACAAATCATAAAAAAATATAAATTTAAAAACTTCGCTACAACATGAAATTATTAATATAATTAATTATTAATTGGTGTAATGAAAATTTAAGCCTTCTTATTGGGTTATACAGCTATTTTGATACGCATCTTTACTGTAGACATTGCCAAAGTTAAGGGTTAATTTTTGATTGGACTCATTATCAGCTCAGGGTTCGAAATTATCAAGATAATTATGATCTCTGATATTTATCGCGATGATTATCAGATAATTATCCCCGGTATAGATTATTTTTCTATTATAGTTCAACTACTAATACTGAAATTCACGCGCGGTATTATTTTTTGTGCCTTCAAGCGCGCGTCAATGGTGCGTTTAAAAACGCGGCGTGCATTGGCCCTTATGCTTAAGGTAAACATTACAATTGACGAAATAATTTAAATAGAACACCATTTAAATTCATAAAGGTTACTAAAGTCTAGTTTATGCTATATATTACGACTGGAACACTCAACATATACCGTATACACATAACACGTAAGTATTGCACTGTTTTCTTATATTGGAACATAACCTGGACTGTCATTGCCTACAAAATCCATGGAGGTATAAAAGGTGAAGTACTTACACTTTTTCCCTAACCAAAGTTAAACCTTATCACCGAGCAGCGTTAATAATGGCTCCTCTACACAATGGGCCATCATAGGGACGCAGCTATGCGTTAGAGGGAGCAAACGATGTTGCGATTTCATTCCGTCGTATACCTGCGTCCCTTAGACTGCCCCATAACGTAGGGGGCGGTGTCTCACTCGCACTCGTTACGATATTGACACACATTAACAATTTTAATTTTTGTCATGTTGGCAATATCTGACGTCATTACTTAGTCAAAACGAGATGCAGTCCTTTACCTTCTCTTTCAGCCTCACGTTATGGTCGAAGTATTCGCTCTACTTTATATACCTTAGGGCCTATGCACACCGCGTTTTTTAAACGCGCCGTCGACGCGCGTTTGTAGCGATACACCCAAACTGCAGGCGAATCAGACGCAGCTTGAAGATCTTTGCACACCTACATTTTATCGCGCGATCAACGCGCGTTTACATCTCCGCGCCCGCACCCCTCCTGCACCCGCGGGAAATCGCCAGTCGGAAAGACGCGCCGTCAACGCGCGTTTGTAGCGCTACAAACGCGCCGTAATAACGCGCAGCTAACGCAAACTGCTCCGTGGAATGAAAAAACGCAGTGTGCATAGGGTCCAGAACCAGCTACCCCCGAAAACAGAGGTATAGCCTGATTCTGAAGAAACACGATTTTGTATACAATATGTAACAAAAATGCTAGTGAACCTTTAAAGGGCATAATTGGTATCATATTCTATGAAAAAAAAGCTTCTCGCCAAAAAAATGGTTTTCTATGGAGGGTCTGCCGGCTGGGACGTCGTTTCCAATACAAGCAAAAAAAATTCAAGTCCAAAAAATTTTTCTCCTGTTTTTTCTCACTCACAATACGATACCAACCGATACCTTAAGGTTGTCTGGAAGAGATCGCTTCTTAGCGATAAGACCGCCTGTTGTTTACCTTAAGTTTTGTAATTTTTCTGTCTCAGTTTCTTTTATTGAGGTGTACAATAAAGAGTATTTTATTATTATTACCAATTATGGCCTTAAACGGATCACCAGTATTATTCATACATCCTGTATTTAGATAAGACATTGTAAGTCCAGGGGGCTTAGCCAAGATGACAATCGTTTTCAGAAAACGAATCGAAACGCTATCTGTCTCTCTATTGCACTAATATGGAAGAGTGAGCGAGAGCGTGTAGCGTTTCGTTTCGTTTTCTGCAAATTGTCATCTTGGCTACAGGGCCTGTTCGGTCCTATTTTTAACCGACTTCAAGATTTGAAAAGAGGAGGTTCTCAATTCGGCGTGTATGTTTTTTTATTTATTTTTTATTTTTTATGTTTGTTACTCCATAACTTCGTCATGTCTGAACCGATTTTGAAAATTCTTTTTTTGATTGTAAGTATATATATACAGATTGGTCCCGTTTTTTTCAAAACGCAGTTCTGATGATGGGATCCATGAGGAATCGAGGGAACTCCTCAAATCTTAAAGGCATACATATAGTGATTTTTGTATTTTTATCAACAAAACCATCATTTTCATTCAAAACAGTGACATTTGATGAAGTAGAACTGCTGATGATGATCAGAACGGAACTCTTCAACGACGCATAGTTCACGTTTGGCGATTCGTCCTCTTCGCTGTGTTTGTTTAGCAAGTTTAATTGTCAGAACAAATGTTCGTCAAGTTCAAGTTCTGATGATGGGATCCATGAAGAATCGAGGGAACTCCTCAAATCTTAAGGGCTTACACATAGTGATTTTTGTATTTTTATCAACAAATCAAGCATTTTCATTCAAAAGAGTGACATTTGATGAAGTGGAACTGCTGATGATGAACAGAACGGAACTCTTCAACGACGCATAGTTCATGTTTGGCGATTCTTCCTCTTCGCTATGTTTGTTAAGCAAGTTAGATTGTCAGGACCAATTTTCGTCAAGCTCAAGTTCTGATGATGAGTTCCACGAGGAATCGAGGGAATTCCTCAAATCTTAAAGGCATACATAAAGTGACTTTTGTATTTTTATCAACAAATCAAGCATTTTCATTCAAAAGAGTGACATTTGATGAAGTGGAACTGCTGATGATAATCAGAACGGAACTCTTCAACGACGCATAGTTCACGTTTGGCGATTTGTCCTCTCCGCTGCGTTTTTTAAGCAAGTTATTTCATTGTATGAAATCTAAGTGCACCATCTACAATAATCCTTCACCGGCTACCCCCATTGAAGTCGGTTTTTTTTTCTTAAAAATTATCTATCTTCAAGCGACAATCAACCTAAAATATATACCTAAATCTAAATACAAGGATTCAATTCCCCCGTCATATTTATATGCGAACACGTAACTTTCTGCCCACTGGGCACAGCGATACGGAACAATTTCCCTTGCGGCATACAAACGCACACCTTAAACTGGCCCGTACTGGGTTCCGTACGATTTAACGGTAAGGCTATCGGTAAATTCCTTACCGGTACGTATACTCCCTCCTTGCCGCTGAGTACTACGGAGCCGTTGATGGATTTGAGGTAGATGTCCTGGTCTGCTGACCAGAACAACTCCTTGGACTCCATGCGGGTACCTTCGGAGCCTCGCAGGTAGGCTGAAGAGTCAGATTTGAGGGTCAGGTCTTGGTCGGTGGGTGAGGATATGCGCTTGGTTGAGATTTGCTGGAATAGAAAGTTTTGATGTTACTTAATTAAACTTGTAGTCCGAACCGAGAACTCGCGATTTATTTGCGAACGAGTTGACCAATATAACTAGACCCTTATGAAAATTTTTTCGCGCTTTCTAGCTTTATAACCCCTTGATCGATCCTGCTCACATACGATCTCTCAATTTATACTTATATCTGCTACAACCGCCAACAAATTTCATAAAGATCAGAAAAACGTTACTAAAGTTATCGCGGAACAACTATTCAAAACGTCTAGGTAGCTAGCTGACAGGTCCGTTATGTCCGAAGTTGTCTGTAAGAACTTCACTTCGCTTACTCTCCGCTCTTTCGATTAAAGGTATTCATAGATGTGGAATGTAATTAAACCCCGTTACCGAACTGCCGAAGGTGGGTTATGTGCAGTGATCGTACATTTTCCAGCAAAATTGGTGCAAAGACGTTTTTTTATTAAATTGTTATTTAATTACCAACCATCTCTACATTCTTTTTTAGTTCTAAGTGGCTTTGATTTTATTTGATTCTTGGTTCAATTATTTAATAGCCTCAAAATAATAATAACCTTAGCACTGCACCAAAAATGCTGGAAAATGTGCGATCACTGGTTATGTGTTTCACTTTCTATTTTAGCGATCAATGTCTTGAATTTGCAACGTTACGAGTTTGACTGCGAAGATAGTTGATACTTTGTCAAAAATAACACGCGGAGCAGCATTTGTTGCTTTTAGTTTAGCTTATTATATTTTCTGTGTGAAACAATGGAAATGCAAAGTTACCTAGTAGCGTTGAGGTTGTTGACACCGTCAGGAATGTTCATCTGAACTGCTACTGGACACAGTCTACATACGACACAGGGTCTAAGAGCCTCAGCTCTCTCGTACAAAAGTTACCTCAGCGTTGAGGTTATTGACACAGTCAGGAATGTTCACCTAAACTGCTACTGAACATGGTCTGCGACACGGGGTCTGATAGCTACAGCTCTCTCGTACAAAAGTTACCTTGGCTTTGAGGTTGTTGACGTCGTCTAAAATGTTCTTCTCCTGAACTGCTACTGAACACGGTCTACGACACAGGGCCTAAGAGCTGCAGCGCACTCATACAAAAGTTGAGAATGTTCATCTTCTGAAGTGCTACTCAACATGGTCTACGACACGGGGTCTAGTAGCTGCGGCTCTGTCGTACAAAAGTTACCTTAGCGTTGAGGTTGTTGATACCGTCAGGAATGTTCATCTCCTGAGCTGCAGTGCTGAACACGGTCTCGCCCGACACGGGGTCCAAGAGCCGTAGCGCTCCCACTCCTCGCACAAACACACCGGAGGTGTTCACCGCCAACTTTGTCTCGGTACGCGACAGTCTGAAGCAGAATATATTGGTTTACTATTTGCCTATTGGCGAAAAAAATTCGCATACCTGCGAATAATAAGCTTAGAGAATTAAACAAACCGGAGCGGCCATTGACAGTCGTTGCCCTCTGCCGAAAACATATGACCAGTGGTTAATGGTTATTGTATGGTATTGTATATCTGACGTGGCTATTTGTACGTTACGTACGAATAGCTATACATTTGACGTTCCCCTCCCCCGCAAAAATCGGCAGACTTTTTTTTGTATAGAAAACGACAGACATGGCCGCTCCGGTTGGTTGAATTCTAAGCCTAAAAGTGATATTTACTCGGCCAACTTCCTTTACAGGAAATGCTTACACCTAACCGCTACAACGAACTCTGTTCAATTGTTTTTAACCGCCAAAAACGTCAAATCACGCGCACGGAAAGTCGTACCCTCAGCGCCAGCATATCACGAAATATAACCGAGTACGCTCGCGCAGTTTGCTCTGGCTTCAGTCGCACAATGTTTTTGTCCGATGCTTGGCGGTCAAAGGGTTAAATACCATAAACCAGATTATAGAGACCCAAGAAATCGTAACCATGGCAGAGTGACGAGAGTTGATTCAGTTGTACGTGATTAGGCGTCTCTACACCTGACGAAACTGCCGCAAACAGGAAACTGCCGCGCGAGGCGGCTCGGCTAGTGTGGACGTGCCTCGGCCGAGGCATTGCGGCCGCGCGTGCGTTTGCCTCGGCCGTGGAAACGCCTATTTTCGATACAAGGCGGCATTTGATTGAACTATAAAATTAGTATATAAAATAGAAATAGAAAACATTTATTCGCGACAACAACAACATGCAAACAAACTTAATCTATGGATAATAACTAAAAAATATGCTTGATAGATGACTATATTGTCCTGTACTGTCTCCTATAAACGTGCTCCAGCCCAGTGTCTCCAAGCAGCTTCACTGACCTGGTCTGCAGAGTGACTCGCACGGAGCCATTCTCACTGGACACTTCAACTGGCTTGTCCCGGAACCCCTCCAGCAGTCCGTCCCGCTTATACACGTGCTCCAGCCCCGTGTCTCCAAGCAGCTTGACTGACCTGGTCTGCAGAGTGACTCGCACGGAGCCATTCTCGCTGGACACTTCACCTGGCTTGTCCCGGAACCCCTCCAGCAGTCCTTCCCGTTTGTATACGTGCTCCAGCCCCGTGTCTCCTGGCAGCTTGACTGACCTGGTCTGCAGAGTGACTCGCACGGAGCCATTCTCGCTGGACACTTCAACTGGCTTGTCCCGGAACCCCTCCAGCAGTCCGTCCCGCTTATACACGTGCTCCAGCCCCGTGTCTCCAAGCAGCTTGACTGCGTTGTGCTCTGGCAGGAGCTCCATGCTTTCCATGCCTGCAACGATAGTTTAAATAGGACTTAGGTACACATACAGATTGCTACGATCTCATATTTCTAAGGCGTCAGGTAATAATATATAGTAAGTATGTAATATTAATTCAAACGCACGTAGGCGCAATACACACTCAGCGGAATTCAAAAAGGAATAACATTGGAATTCAGTAAACCATAGACAAAATTACCACACCAAATACTAACGGCGTGGCGAGCCCTTTCAGTGTGAAATAATTTTAAACTTTATCTACATACTTGAAAGAACATTATCGCTTAAAAAGCTCGACAAGGTCGCGCGGCCGCGCGCGTCTTGTCGGCGGTTCTGCCCGCGGCGACGCGAGGCTGCTCGTGTCACCGTGGGAGGCTGTGCGCTCCCCGAAACTGATCAAGAGTCTCCTCTAATCAAGAGGAGACTAGGCGAGCCATATTGGGAGGCGGCTAAAGGAGACGGCGCGCGGCCACCAGCGGCCCTGGTGGCCGGCTGCGGGTTCCGCTGCCATTCCAGTGTGAATCGGCCCTTAATAGGCGGAAGGTGGAAAGTTGTCATTTCTTCTTTTATGGACTCCATAAAGAAAACCAGTACTCATAGAAAATTTTCCGCCTTCCGGAGTTCCGGCTGAAGTCCCCCGAGCGCTGACTAAATACCACAAAGTGTGTATTGCTGCGCCGTAAGTTCCATTTGGATTTGATTCGTGTAAAAACTATAACTGTCCCACAAGGCTAAGCAATGCTAATAAAGACAACAGTGCTACTATCTGCAAATAAATGGATCAATAGAATCGACGGTATTTCTGATCATTGATTAATATCACAACACACACATGACATCATCTCATGACATGGGGAGACATGGACTCAGGTACAACACCACTAAGAGCGAGTTGCTCATTTTCACACACTCTCAAAAAACTGGAAGTCCCTCCTGTTAGATTAAATGGTGCAGTTCTGAAGAGAGTACAGCGGTTTAAATACATGGGCCACTGGATCACCGAAAGCCTTAATGATGACCCTGATATAGAGAGGGAGCGCAGGGCTATGACGGTTCATTGCGATATAAATAATAAATAAATAAATAAATAAATATTATAGGACAACCTTACACAAATCGACCTAGGCCCACAGTAAGCTCAATAAGGCTTGTGTTATGGGTACTAGACGACGATATATATAATAGATAAATATGGATAAATACTTAAATACATAGAAAACATCCATAACTCAGGAACAAATATCTGTGATAAACACACAAATAAATGCCCTGACCAGGATTCGAACCCGGGACCTCCTGCTTCGTAGGCAGGGTCACTACCGACTAGGCTAGGAGGCCGTTAAATGCTGGTACGCAGGTTTGCGAAACGCAGTAAAGATGTCAATGTCACGCTTTTTAAAGCCTATTGTCAATCTTTCTATGCTTGCACCCTGTGGACTAGTTTCACGCGTACAATGCCCTGCGAATACAATATAATAATGCGTTTAGGATGCTAATGGGTTTACCGCGGTACTGCAGCGCTTCGGGGATGTTTGCCGACGCCCGTACGGATGACTTTTACGCTATCATCCGTAAAAGAGCGGCATCCCTATTGTACAGGCTGCAGAGTGGTACCAACAGCATCCTAAACGCATTAGTCGCTAGAATAGACTGCCCACTGATGAGGCGTTGGGATACACTGCATGAACCCAATGCCTCTCAAAACAATAATAATAATTTAATTTTGTAATTGGTTTTTATATTTTATTATATTTTGTAATTATAATTTATGAATATTCTTAATATTAGGTTAAGCAATAATTGTAACTAACATTGTATGGGACTTGTGCCTGTAATAAAAAATAATTTCATTTTATATCAGAATAACAATAAGAATAATTTATTTCAATATATGTAGTTTACAGCCATAGGACATCATACAATGAAGGTTTCTTAATTTTATGTTTAACAGAGACAGGGTACAGTGGTATCCACACTAGGCAAAGCCTGTACCGTGGTTACCAATAAACATGAAAATATTACAGTTTTATTAAAGAGTCAAAGTAACTAATTATCTAGGTAAGTAAATAAATAACTAACTACTAAGTAGAACTAGAAAGGTGTAAAGTGTGTGTGTGTCGGAATCTCTTATATTACATACTCTGAGTAATTTGTTGTAAACATGTGGAAACAAGAACGATTTAAAACGTTTATCACTTAGATTTGATACAGGTCACTGCCCTATGATACAGAAATATATTCCTTACATATTTTTACGCATCCACATACGAGGACGCCACCCTAGATGTATGTTACAGTAATATATTATGAATATTAAGAGATACGCACCTTGTCCAAGTCTCAAAACAGCTAAAATGGTGAATGTGAGTATCAGGTTCCCGATGGCCAGGATGAACAGCAAACATACCAGCGTCCAAAACGCAATAGTCTTGCGCCCTTTATGCACCGACTTAGTAACATCGTTGCCGTTCTTGTCTGAGTAATTCTTCGCTCCGCTAACATTAGTTTTGTTGGTAAAAACCTGACTCTGTGCGGGCGTTTTACTGATAAGCGCCTTTTCAGCACGATTCCTCTCTAAAGTGCTATCGGACATGGCGTCGGATAAAGGCGAGACGCCACGAAGATTGCTCAACATAGCAACTGACTGTTTAATAGAAAATACACCCGAAACATTAAATTTTATAAATAGACCAATGTTTCTCTAGATTTGACAATCAAATATCGAGCGAACATTCGTGCTTCCTATTGGCTTATGTTCAGACCAATCACATAATAGTGACTTGTTTGGATTCTAGGTATTGGCAAAAAATTAAACAATCGAAAAATCGATTAAAGGAAAATCGGTAAGAATCGGTAATATTGAAAGAACTCGATATAAAGACAAGGCTTTCCACTACCTGCCTGCGAAGAATCCTTGAGTTTTTTGGTCACATTGCCCGGAAAGATGGACACAACCTAGAATAACTAATGGTTCTCGGGAAGGTCGACGGAAGAAGGCCGAGAGGTCGAAGCCCAGTCAGGTGGTCCGACCAAATCCGCTCAACGCTCAACACCAAGCTACATGATGCCCTCCATGATGCTAAAGACAGACACAGATGGAGGAGCATCATTAGAGACAAATTAATCTCCCATTGGGGGAATCACGACCCTCAGTAATGAGGTGCACGACGCGAGGAGGAGGAGAGGATGCCATGACTGTCATTTTTCAATGCTGCCAACATTAGACAACTAACAAATTTGACAATCTGCCTTGTAATCATGGCGTCAGAACGTTATAGCTTTTCTCTTACAACTTTTAGGTAATTTTCTATTAATTTACGTTTATTTGTGTACTAATATTTGCGTAATCTTGTTCGTTAATATAGGTACCATCCTCTATGTGTGTTGAAAAGTGTAATTACTTGTATTTTTCAATGTTATAAGAGCTTCAACACATCGCATAACTTTTTGACACATAGTTTATAAATTGTCGCATTTCCCTTTCAGCCCTTCAGGAAAATTAGTACAAATTGAATATGCTTTAGCAGCTGTAGCCGCCGGCGGCACCTCCGTCGGTATTAAAGGTAAGATTTTTAATCAAATGAGGTTATGTTAGCGTCTATGATGTCCCGTCCCTCGTCCCTATTTTAAACTATAAATAATACTCATATTGTGTTACTAATTTATGCTTTTACTCAATGATCAGTGAAATCAGGGAATCATCAGTAAATTTCTTAGTGGTTTTCTTCAAAATTTGTCATGTCATCTTCAAACAAGAAAGGTTGAAAGTATATTGTTTTTGATTCCAGCGTCCAATGGCGTCGTAATTGCTACAGAAAACAAACACAAGAGTATTCTTTACGATGAACACAGTGTCAACAAGGTGGAAATGATCACAGCCCATATTGGTAAGTACTATTGAATGTTATGATCAGCGATTGGATTTTAGGGTGCAACATGGTTTTTTTTACCTCTAAAATTATGCTAATATGGATAATCTTAGGGATTTTAGGACCCACGTTGTTTACTTTACTTACATAACATAACATAAATACTCTTTATTGCACACCTCAAATAAGAAACACATAAAATACAAGTTAGAAACAGTAAAAGCAGAGGTAAAACAATTGGCTTTCTTACATCAAATACATTTTAATGTTTTAACCGCTATATTCGCATAATAAGCTTATGTATTCTGCTGTGTTGCACCGTAAAATCCAATCACTGGTTATGATACATCTCTCGGCCAGACAGTAATTGTTATTAGACCTGCTGGCCTAATATGACTGGGTTTTTATCGTCTGTCACCATAGCGGTCATGTTCTAAGTATGTAAGGGTGAAAGCAATTAGGTAAGCTATAGTGAACAACTTTGGCTATGGGACCAACTTTCTAAAGTGCGATTTTTTTGGATCTGATACATTTTGGCTGATCAGATGTCTGACATTTTATGGCAAAGTAATTTTTTTTTTGGGATTTTCGCTTGATCCCATTGTAATTGTTTCATTATACCTACCTAGGTCTAGGTAGAAAAAAACCCTAAAAAAAATTACTTGAAAGATAAAGCTGCTAAATAAACACTTCTTGCTGGCGCAATTACGAAAAATTATTACACAAAGTAAATATATTATTCATTCAAGTTATTAGGTTAATTATGTCTGAAAAATATATTAACTTTGCATAATAATTTTGCAGAGTCAAAACTACAAACCTCCTATCTTCCGCTTGGCCCAAAGGTGAACTGGTAGAGGATGATCAATTTTCGTTTTGTGAAATATAAAAAAAAACCTTTTATTCTTTTCTTAAGTTACAGTAAATTATAATCATAGCTTTATTTATCCAAACGATCATAAATTTACAATCTTAATCTTGTATTATAATAGATAGTTGTATGGCCCCTATAGGGTAAAAGCCTCCTCCATATTAATCAATTTTTGTCTGTCTTGAGCGGTGTTCATCCAGTTTTTCTCAGCTATTTTGACTATATCATCGACCCATCTTTTCTTTTTCTCCTTGTTGTCTTTTTCCAGTGGGGCCTAGCCACAAATAAACACACAAACAACGAAACAACCTTACAGTTAATTACATAAAATAAACTTTAAATCCGTGTTTAGTTTGTTCAAGAATCCATACGGTGGGTAAAGCCAATGTGTGCAATAAAGATCAAATAAATAAATAAAACTAACTTTAACATAATTTCTTCCCCAGGCATGGTCTACTCGGGTATGGGCCCCGACTACAGGCTGCTGGTGACACAGGCTCGTAAGATGGCGCAGCAGTACTTCCTAATGTACCACGAGCCCATCCCGACAGCTCAGCTGGTGCAGAGAGTGGCCACCGTCATGCAGGAGTACACGCAGTCTGGGTATAATATACATTCAGAAAAAGTTGCCTCAATCTGAGAACTCCCGATTTACTTAAAAACAAGTTAACCAGTATAACAAGACCCTCTGAAAATCGATTCAGCCCATATAAGACTTCTCAAATTATATTTATCTCTGCTATAACCCCAACAAATTTCATAAAGATCAGAAAAACGTTAATAGGCCACACCAGACGCACCGCCTAGCGAGGAAATTGCCGCGCGAGGCAGCTCGCCTAGTGTGGACGTGCCATGCCCGAGGCATTGCGGCCGCGCGTGCGTTTGGCACGTTCACACTAGCCTCGCTGCCTCGCGTGGCAATTTCAACGCGAGGCGGTGCGTCAGGTGTAAACACGCCTATGAACTTTTTAATCGCTAAGCGTTGAACAAGCGAAATTGAACTCTGCAGAATCCCTTGTAGATCCCTATTGCATTAACAGCTGTCGCCGTTGTTGGCTGCCATGGCACGGCTTTCTGACCGGCCACAGCCGAAAGTGGCAGTCAACAGGTTAACAGCCTTAGTTTGTCCGGAAAGAGAAATTCGTGGTTTATATTGGAGCTCATACATTCTACGAAACTACTCTAACATATTGCATCTTCCTTTGCAGCGGTGTCCGTCCGTTCGGCGTCTCCCTCCTGATCTGCGGCTGGGAGGGCGGGCGGCCCTACCTGTTCCAGTGTGATCCCTCTGGCGCCTACTTCGCCTGGAAGGCCACCGCCATGGGGAAAAACTTCAATAACGGGAAGACTTTCTTGGAGAAGAGGTGATACTTTGATAATGTGTTTTGTTTTGTTTGTTTGTAATCTCATTATTCTACAAAAACAAGTGAAATTTTTATTTCACTTCAGTTTTGGTTTGGTCCACAGTCACCTGACGCACCGCCTCGCGAGGAATTGCCGCGCGCGGCGGCTCGGCTCGCGCAGCAATTTCCTCGCGATCCGTCCGTGCGTCAGGTGTGGACCCGCCTATTTATATTATATATTTGCTGTTTGTCACAGGTACACGGAAGACCTGGAGTTGGATGATGCTGTGCACACCGCCATCCTCACTCTCAAAGAGGGTTTCGAGGGACAGATGAATGCCGACAATATCGAGGTTGATTCATATTTTGTTCTGCTTTTACAAGTTTTAGTTTAGATACAATCCTGCAAGCCAAGTTTGAACCAGGTTTTGACCTAGGGTGTACAACTCCACGAATGGCCTTGCTTAGTATCCATGGCTTAGAGAATTCAACCACAGCGGCCATGTCTGTCGTTTTCTATACAAAAAAAGTCTGCCGATTTTTGCGGGGGAGGGGAACGCCAAATGTATGGCTATTCGTACGTAACGTACAAATAGCCACGTCAGATAAACGTCAGTCCGTACAATAAATATGACCACTGGATAAGTTTTCGGCAGAGGGGAAAGCCTGTCAATAGCCGCTCCGGTTAGTTAAATTCTCCAAGCGCACGACGGTCGGGCTAATATTGGGAATTGTCTACACACATGCCTGCCGTTCAGTTTGTGAGTGCATCATCTTGCTGAACGCACGTCTCTAAAATGGCGCCAGAGGTAGCTTAGGGTGAGAAATAGGACATCGGATACTTAATTATTTTCAGACGTGACTACCTAATACGTTACCTTATATGTATGACAGCTGGACAATAATGTGTGGTTTCCTGTCCAGGTTGGGATCTGCGATGCGGCCGGGTTCCGTCGCCTCGAGCCGGCGCACGTGAAGGACTACCTCGCAAACATCCCCTAAGATTTTATAATAATTGGTGCATTAAATGAGTTTTATATCTAAATTTTACTTTCAATTATGCATTTTCTCCTGACGACGTACAGGCATATTGAAAGGCCTTAGGTATGATCCAGCCTCAAAGTTCCTCAGTTTATATTTTGTTTTAATATTAATTTTATGAATAATATTATTTGTAAATTTTGTAATGACTAAATAAACCAGTCACCTCTATTTCGCAGTATTAGAGTAAAAGTGGTCATTACACATATATGTATGTCGAGATCATAAATATGTGTACATTTTTTCACCCTATTGCAATCTTGCAATGGATTAAAGTGAAGAAATGTACAGTACGCATATTTATGAACTCGACTGTACACTATTAGGCGGGTCCCCACACCTGACCCGCTGCCTCGCGAGGAAATTGCCGCGCGAGGCAGTTCGGCTAGTGTGGACGTGCTTCGGCCGAATCAAACGAACTACGATTAAATAGGCATGGATGGCTTTCCTCAGTACAAACATATCTTCATAGAATCTACTCGTTTCATGTCTCGACCGAAGGCTCAGGGTCGTCAATAATTATTTTAGTGATTCAAGACCCCTGTGACTATTGTACTGCTAGAACGAATTTCCCAATTTTTTCGACTTGTGTATAGTCTTTCCTCCCGTTCTTGGCCTGTTACGGATTAGTGTTCTTATCAGTAAACTCCATTGTAGCAAAACCGCAAGCGCACGCGCCACGACAAAAAAAAGGATTTGGGCTCATGTTAGCGTTTATAGAATATCTACCATATGTACCACGCAATAAGATTCAATATGAACTAATACAAAAAAGCTGCATATTCTTAACGGTTGCGCCCAGCGTAGGCGACTTAAACGCTCTCCATCCAGCATATCTTGACACCGTGATCCGAAACAAATATGCATAAACGGAGACCGCGCTTGCACTGGTATTCCGAACGCCCGACTAGGCAGCGCTTAGGAGGCAATTGGAATTATTCCTCACTGACAGGTAAATTCAGTCAGGGTCGTATTTTAATTGAAACATTTGGGTACGTGTACGATTTATGTATATTTAATTTTAAATAATATATAAACATTGGGTAAGTATATTACCATAATAATCGGTTAGTTATAATCAGTTATACAAATAATCAACGAATTTTGAAATCATTTTTTTTAAATATTACTTTTAACATACAGCAAATTACTTACTAAGAATAAAGAATTTTAATTAAAAATAATATTGAGATGCTACATTAAAACGTAATAAGACATCAATGTTTTAGACAGTTACAGGTACATTTTAAACATGTACCTATAGGGTTTAGTTATAATCATTTACACAAATAATCAACGAATTGTAAAAACATTTTTTTTTTATATTACACTTTTAAAATACAGCAAATTACTTACCAAGAATAAAGAAATCAAATAAAAATAATATTAAGATGCTACATTAAAACCTAATAAATCTTCAACGTTTTAAATACTTAGTTACAGGTACGTTTTAAACAAGTAGAGGTTTACAATATTTTGACCGTTCATGCACTATAGTTTAAGGCAGAAAATTACACAATATACATGACAACATTTAGTATAACAACTAGATTTGTAACACATATTTACACAACGTAAAAATAATATAATGTTTTTGAATATCACATTATTAAGTAGTTTTAACAACGGAAAAATCAACTTTGATAGACATAAAATTATTAATTTAGTAGAAAATAAACATGCACTCTATTTATATGTTTACCTACGATACGAGTCTTCCTCGTCAGTGGAATCATTGGTGACATTAATAATGACAGAAGAATGTCCGAAGTTTCGCATCATTTTTTTTCTATATCTACAACATGCCTACAGCAATTTTCAAAAAGATAACCCTTTAATCCAGCTTAGCCATTTCCCCCTACCCTAAGCTGATAGTGCGTAGGTAGCGCATTCCTAAATAATGAGTCACCCCAACACTAACCAAATGTGCGTTGTGTACATTGTAAGTTTTATTAGATTAATGAGCTTTATTAGAGAAGTTTTACTTGATTTACAATCGGATATTTATGTATTAAACGTAAAACGCCAATACAGCATGTTTTAACCGAAGAAAGACACGTTCAAGTCGTGCTTATTATCATGATTTGAATGTGTTAATGTTAAGGTAATAAATATGAGTTAACACGCAACAGTGGGTTAACTTTCTAGGTAAAAATATGTAAGTGTAACATTAAAAAAAAAATGATTTTATAATTCGTTGATTATTCGCATAACTAAATATAACTAACCGATTATTTCTGTAATTTGTTAACCCGATTATTATTTATATACTGATTTGAATGAAATTAAATGAATTGTAATGCAATGAAATGAAATGATTATTAAAACGGAATACCTACTATTATAGTTAAAATTAAAATATACAACATTATAAGGGCTTAGGTTGTAAGTTATATGACTTGGAAATGAACCTATTTTACTAATAAATAATATGTATCAGTATTATTATTGTTATATACTTACCCAATGTTTATATTTTTTTTAAATATTAAATATTCATAAATCGTATTTGTGTCCAAATGTTTCCAATTAAAATACGACCCTGTTTTACCTGCCCGTGAGGAATAATTCCAATTGCCTCCTAAGCGCTGCCTAGTCGGGCGCTCGGAATACCAGTGCAAGCGCGGTCTCCGATTACGCATATTTGTTTCGGATCACGGTGTCAAGATATGCTGAATGGAGAGCGTTTAAGTCGCCTACGCTGGGCGCAACCGTTAAGAATATACAGCTTTTTTGTATTAGTTCATATTGAATCTTATTGCGTGGTCCATATGGTAGATATCCTATAAACGCTAACATGAGCCCAAATCCTTTTTTTTGTCGTGGCGCGTGCGCTTGCGGTTTTGCTACAATGGAGCTTACTGATAAGAACACTAATCCGTAACAGGCCAAGAACGGGAGGAAAGACTATACTCTTACGACATTTTTAACTATAAGATACTTGAATATGTGTATGAAGTTATGTTTGTGCCAATTAAATATTTTTTTTAAACGAATTTGAAGTATTTTGCTATTTTTTCGTATGGAATTGACTTGTTTCTTAAAATATTTTTAAAATCTTATGCGCCAATGGTCTTAAAATTGGTATTTGTTTAGTTGAATGGGTCCTATAACTACTGTGAAAACATGGAGCGGTAGTCTCTAAAATAAATTAAGGCCTAAAAATTGCGATTTTAACTGGTCTTAAAATCTTAAGCGTCCACTCACGCCCACCGCAATTGTCTTAAAATTGCTATTTGTTTAGTTGAATGGGCCCTATAACTATTGTGAAATTTTGGAGCGGTAGGCTCAATAATAAATTAAGGTCTAAAAATTGCGTTTTCAACTGGTCTTAAAATTGGAACCATTGCTACCGGAAAGGTCTTAATATTGGTATGTAGCAGGGACCGGAAAACCCCTTCATTTGATTAATCGTTTCGATAGGGTAACCCTATTAAAGTCTTACCCTAATGATAGGGTTTGCCCTATCGATATGGAAATCATTTTGAATAGGCTTAACCCTTTTCAATGTGGTTTCCGAGTCGAATGGGGTAAAGATAGCTTTAATATTTACCGCTTACCCTATCATAGGGCTACCCTTTTCCTGTCTCTTTTCCACGCAGGCAGGCGGTTCTATCTTTCTCATTTGAAATGGAACAGGAGAGGTGGCGGCGGAACAAATTGAGTAAATATAAGATTTGCTGTCGTTTATTCATTCTGGAAAAATCACACTCACAGTCCAGTCCTCTGCTCACGTACACAACTTTAAATTAAAGAATTTCTGTTAAAGAAATGTGTCTTACCTTCAGTTTATTTTTGCATAGTTCGCACGTACTGATGAGATGGGCAATAATTATTTTGAATAAAAACACAATTTTTATTCATATTCAAATCGATTTGACACAAACCAATAGAGTTTGTCCCGGCTTTTGCCACGGCTCAGTTGAGCCTGTGGTCCGCTTGGCAACCTAATCCCATGAATTGGCGTAGGGATTGGTAGTCGTTTTCAGCTTATTATGGGATATACGATTTTTTAAGCTCACATGGTCATTCACATTATAAATATTATTTGAGACGGGGTATTTACCATGTATATTAGCGTTATTGGGCACCCGATATTTCGGGTGCGAGGTAAATACCCCGTTTCAAATAATTAATATTTATAATTAGGGGATGTAATTTCGAAAATTATTTCTGTTTTATAATCCAAGATGGCGGTTATATACTTTTTACTGAAAAATAGTCATGGTAGTTATTTTCGGTTAATTATTCGGTGTGTATAAATTATATCTGTTTTAAAATTCAAGATGGACTGGTTTTTTTATTATTATTATTATACACGGTGAATCTGAGTAACCTGAAAGATTTCAACCATAAATTGCTGAGGTCATAAGCTAAAGTAATAAATGTATTATGAATTTAGGTCGATTTCGCAAAAAAAATTTTTTTTTTCATTTTTCGGATTTTTAAAATGCTTTTGAACATAAAAATATAAATGTTATTGGTAAAACTGTCAATTAAAATAAATTAGTACATTCTGGCCACGCCCACTCTGTAAAGAGTGTAACGACAAAGAAGAAGAACTCTGAAACTAGGCTAATTCCAGAAAAGTTTATACGACATTTTAGTCTCAGTCAGTTATTTATCAGTCAATTATCAGGAATTTATGGTTAAAATCTGTCGGGATACTCAGATTCACCGTGTATATATAAATTTTTTTTTTCATTTTATATTTATAAAAAATTCAGTGTTATAATATTTTTGTTCATTTTTTTTTCTTTTTTTTTAATTTTTTTTTTTAATTTTATTTTAATTTTTTTTAAAAATTATTTTCGTTTTCGTTTCGTTTTCGTTTCGTTTTCGTTTCGTTTTCGTTTTCGTTTCGTTTTCGTTTCGTTTTCGTTTCGTTTCGTTTTCGTTTCTTTTTCGTTTCGTTTTCGTTTCGTTTTCGTTTTATTTTCATTTTATTTTCATTTTTATTTCATTTTTATTTTTATTATATTATAATAGTAGATTGTACAACAAGTGCATAAAACGTACGATTCGTAAAGTACGCCTCGCGTAAAGGCGTTTAAAAGTCGAGTGTAAAATGGGTTTTATGGATCGGGTTACACTCTAATTTTCACTTCATTTGCGAGGAAATTATTTATCGGTAATCGTAAAACAATTTCAAGTTGTAACAAAAATATTACAATGAAAACAAATATGGTTCCAACCAATTAATTTTTTAATATATTTTTTTGAATTTTTAACATGTGAATTTAGAAATTTTCTGCCAAGTCATCAAAACATTTCTAAACTATTATCAACTCCTATTTTATTTGATTTCATTTATTTAATTATAGAAAACACGCAATTCAAATAATTATAGCAATACTCAGATAGAATTAGCGGAAAAATCATAAAAAGTACAGTCAATTCCTATTGGACGGGAAAAAATTTGTTTGTATAAATCAAATTGTCAGGAATTGATATCAATAAAATTTATAAGTGAATATTGGGCGCTAAGGTGCCAAAAAAATGGTAAAAACCAGTTTTTCGCTTCTAGAGGAAAAACTACGGGTCGGACAAAAAATAGTTAAATGTAACAAATGTGCGCAATTATAAAACAAATAGAATGAGCCCGGTAGAGCAAAATCGGTCCAGAGGATCGTCCGCAATTCGCAAAAAAACACATTTTTTTGCAAATATTGTAAATTCAATAACTCGCGTTCCGGAAGCGCTGGAGAGCTGAAATTTGAATATAATGTCAGTTTTGTGGTCCTCTAACTACAGTTAATTGTTCAAATTAAAATGTTGTAAACTTTTTGCAAACCGTCGACTTTTGCAAAAAGTGACCTTTTTTTAAATCGATTGGGAGGGTATTTTAATTTTCGAAAAACGTTATAATTTCGGTTTCTATGCATTAAGGAGGAGTTGAACTACAAATTTCCAAATCTACAGATCATTTTGCTATACAAGGATATTGACAAGGAATAAACAAGTTTATTCCTTGTCAATATCCTTGTATTATAGCAAAATAATAATAAAAATAGTCAATTTTAGTCTATGAGTGTAAAATAATTTTGTCCAGCTAGATCGGGCGTTTGGGCCATAGTGCGTCGCCGCCGCGCGCGCAATAAGTGCCTGAACTTCATAGATTATTTAAACAACTTTATTCTTTGTCAAATGATTTGTAAACTTGGAAATTTGTAGTTCAACTCCTCCTTAATGCATAGAAATCGAAATTATAACGTTTTTCGAAAATTAAAATACCCTCCCAGACGATTTAAAAAAAAGTCACTTTTTGCAAAATTCGACGGTTTGCAAAAAGTTTACAACATTTTCATTTGACCATTTAACTGTAGTTAGAAGACCACAAAACTGACATCATATTCAAATTTCAGCTCTCCAGAACTTTCGGAACGCGAGTTATTGAATTTACAATATTTGCAAAAAAAACGTGTTTTTTGCAAATTGCGGCCGATCCTCTAAACAGATTTTGCTTTACTGGGGCTCATTCTCTTTGTTTTTTTATTGCGGACATTTGTTACATTTAACTATTTTTTGTCGGAGCCGTAGTTTTTCCTCTAGAAGTGAAAAACTGGTTTTTACCATTTTTACCATTTTTTTGGCACCTTAGCGCCCAATATTCACTTATAAATTTTATTGGTATCAATTCCTGACACTTTGATCTATACAAAAAAAAATTCCCATCCAATAGGAATTGTCTGGGCCAGAAAGCTTATTCTATCTGAGTACAAGAATATAATAAAAGAACAAGTTTCAGTATTCTACGAAATTTTACTGTTCAATTAAATTGTGCAATATATTTTGACTCTGTTTGGCTGTTGAGCCACATTCTTGGTCTTAGAAGAAAATTTTACTTTATGCCCTAGAGCTTAAAATGCGATTTTATATCGTCCACGCACGATTTAAAGTCGAACTTTACGAGCATGAGAAGTGAAAAGAGTATATCTGCCTACCGTGGATTTTAAAACAGATATAATTTTTGCTGGGCATAAGGGAAACTACGCCTTATTGGGATTAGGTCCAGTTTCTACACGATGTTTTCTTACACCGAAAAACCCAGAATACATTCTTATACGCGGAACATTATTTAAAATAAAAAGCATGATTAAATAATTCTGTTAAGAATCAAATATTTTTATTACATTTTCTCGCATATGAATTAGTCCCGACGAAATTATTTTGAATCATTTTAACGGGAATACAATCAACATAAGTTTATTCTTACGATATTTTTTTCAAATAATCATTTTATTCTTGAGTGTCCAGCAATGACTGATGTTGATCGTTTCATTATACTAGAAGTATCGGTGAACGGCGTCACATTTTGCTGGAGCCATTGAAACAAAGTACTACCTATAACTAGAATAACACAAACTTATATATTTTAACACTTCACAATATGCATTTGATTTTGGTTTCTATAAGCCTGGGTCTAAGATTCAATCGACACGAGCCGTCACGCTCGAATGGCAAGAACAAAAACACCGGCACCACAGAACGATCTTTTAGCGCACTAACAAGCAATAATAGCGTCTAGATCAAAGGCGTAAGTACGAAAACATACGCAAAAAGATTCTTGTTTGTCTGTAGGCTCGCTCGTGCCGCCATACCGGCGGCAGCGCTTAGCTCGTAGGGTGCTCGAATAATAAATAAGCCAAATGTATTGGTCACAGAGTTTAAAATAGCTTAATCGCATTTGAAAAACCCTATCTGATAGGGAAACCATATTGTGACGTATGTTGCTCGTTTTAGATTTAGAACCTTGTCTTTTTTATCTTCTTGTATCCATAGAAATAAAAATAACTAATCTGCCAAAATTGTTAATACCCATAAGAATTTTTCTCTTCTCAATAAAATAACTGAGTTCGTTAAACTAAACTAAGTGTTTCAATCGAAAGAATCCATAACATCTGGCGACCGTGACTTTTGTGCATGTATTAAATAAGTATGGAATCTTGGAAACGCAAACGGACTCTGTTTCGAAAAGAGTTTACCATTCTCGCGGACAGGACGACTAAAGCAGTGGAGAACAATGATACCACAGCCCTGCAGGTGTTTGAACTCCTGTCTGAAGCGGCTTCCAATTTATTTGAAGCAGAAGCCACATTGCGAGATTTATGGGTCGAAGCTGAAGACTTTAAAGAAGATCAATTTCATGCAGATCAAGATAAGGCCATGCACTATAAAACACGCTGGCAACAAGTCAAAGCCTTATTTCCCAGGACTCTTCCTCGCGTCAGTAGCGCCTCGTCTCTACAGTCAGGACAATCCACAGTTCTTGAGCCAATTAAGCAGAGACGGCCTAAACTGCCTATGCTGGAGCTAGTCAAGTTCGACGGCAATGTTAAGTCATGGCTATCATTTTGGGGCCAATTTAAGAAGATCCATGAAGACGCAGAGATCGACTCCACAGATAAGTACCAGTATCTTCTGCAATCCATGACCCCAAACAGTAGTGCACGACAGCTTGTAGAAAGTTACCCACCTTGCGCAGAAAACTACAGTAAGGCAGTTGAAGCTCTAAAGGCTAGATTTGCTAGAGATGACGTACTAATATAAACGTATGTTAGAGGTTTGCTTGCCCTGATGCAACAAAAAGGAGAGCCTAAAAACCTATCAAACCTATACGATAACCTGCAAACACACCTACAAGCACTGGAAACACTCGGCGTGACAAAGGATAAGTATGCATCAATGCTGTTCCCCATGATTGAGTCAGCAATACCAGAGAGCATACTTCGTGCTTGGCACCGCAGTCAAGCTGACTCCAGAGACCTAGCTAACCTGATGCGGTTCCTGAGGCAAGAGGTGGAATCAGAAGAACGCATAAAGCTAGCTAGAACCAAGATTGATGAAACAACCCTAGCTGAGCCAAAACCGCCCACCGCTTGTTTTGTGCAGTTGTCAGAAGCTAAGCGCAACAAGGAATGTTCCGGTAAACAAGGCGAGTCATCAATATCATCGTGTGTATGGTGTGGCAAGGACAATCATTCAGCTGTAGAGTGCTACAAGGCAGCAAAAATGACAGTGAGTGATCGTATAGAATTTATCAAAGGTAAGAAAGCCTGTTTAATTTGCTTAAGAAGCAATCATATTGCAAAGAAATGCAAGAGTTTTCCGAAATGTCTGTTATGTAAGAAACGTCATTTTACAATTATGTGCACAGACATAGCATCGGGTCTAGACAGTAGCAACAAACAATCGGAGTCATCAAACAACTTGTCATGTTTGCAAAGGTCTGCAAAAACAACTTTATTGCAAACTGTCATGGTGAAAATTGCACACGGCAAGAAAGAGGTCTGTGTTAGAGCATTTATTGACAACGGTGCACAAAGGTCTCACATAAAGAAAGACTTAGTACAGAAGCTTGGATTGATACCTACTAGAAAGGAGTGCAGTGAAACACTTCTTACTTGCATTAATACGTTTAATTTTGACGACAAAGTAAAAATATTTAATATTAGCAAAAATTATCAATTATTTAAAATTTAGCATTTCACGTAAAAATCACAATAATGGCATCTAAATAAGGGTATTTCACATTCAATAAGTTCCCTAGTGGTCAGAATACAATTAAATTATAATAACAAAAATATTTAAATTTAGCACTTCACTTAAAAATGAAGAGAACTGTACCTATTTCACTTTCACATTCAACAACCTCCCTAGTGACCAGAATGTAATTAAATTACAATAATTAAAAATATTTAATATTAGCACTTCACTTAAAAATGAAGACGACTGTACCTAAACAAGGACATTACAAATTCAATAGTTAGCAAAACCGGTAAGTAAAAATAAAGACTCGGCTAGTAATAATTTGGCTGCAGGAAAATAATGGGTTAATGAGGCGGGTGATATGGATGGTGACAGATGATGCGCTGGCTGAACGTAGCCTAAATTAAAGAGCCAGGTCTTTATACGCCCGTCAAACGAGGCAATTGGAATTTGGGGGGCACAAAAATACTGGATACAAAAAAGGAATCCGATTTGTAACGTTTTTTTAACAAAAATATAAATAATTTGATGTTCTCGAAAGCAGGATGCAAAAGCTGTTGCTTAAATTAAAAAAGAGTTCGTGGGCCAGTGTCCGCTTTGATACGGCGGACCCAATAGCTCGCTGAACTCCTTTTCTCACTTGCGAGAGCCCGCTGGATGCGGACTCTAACTCTCCGATGATGTGGCGAAGAAACCCGCGGAAATCGCGGCAGCTGCAGACTGTCCCGCCGGCCCGGCATCCACAAGGGCCTTCCGGAATCAGGCGGTTTCAGGGTATAGCACTTGCTAAATAATTTATATTGGGCCTCTTCGCCCGGCAAGGGTTTCGGTTTTATTTCTGCTCCAACAATGCAACAATAGCACTTGCCATACAATGTTTGAAATAAATCGCACTTTATCACGATGCAGCTAAGCAAATTATGGCAAAAAAGACCAGAACAAATCCAGATTATCTCTTTTTCTTTCAAAATCTCACGGCGCTCTAACAGACTCCATCAAAAATCAACTTTTTTCTTTTGACAATCTGGAATACCTCAAAATTCACATTCAAAATTAGCGCGAGTCTTATCTCAATTTTATAACTGCCAGACGTATTACAAAATACGGACTGATATAAGCGCCATCTACCTGTAATGCCGTGAATCACAATGTACGCTTTTTTATATATCAACCGTGACCTAGCCTTAGACACAGAAGTTCAGAAGTTCTAAAGAAAGTCGACAGATGTCGTACGATACGTAGCATAATGCTACAGCATCTCCCTACCAAACAAAGAAACAAACAAACAACAACACAAGTAAACACAAGAAAACTAACCCCAAGCAACAAAAACAAACACAACTTAATGCTAAGGCCAAAAAAAGGCACAACAAGAGAACCCTAAACGAATTCCAAAAAAAAACAAAACTAACCAGTTATTAACATTACCCCTAAAGACTAACCTAATAGATTAACAAGATGACAAAACGCCAACCAACGCGTCACGCGGTCCAAGACGTGACGGCCGGGATAGGACAGAAACTGCACCTGGCCACAGATCTTAATCCCTCACATCGAGTCATCAAATTATACAACCAGGCTATCATAGACCGGGAAAGATAAACGAAGCCTTAAACACCAACGGTAAAAAAGGTCAAATCTGGAAAAAGGAGCAAGGAAACGCTCAAACGAAAACAAAAAAACGATAAGAAACAAATCAAGCAAGGATTACCGACAAGGGAATGGCGGACTAAAGCGCATTTTAGAATTTTGAGAAAACTGAACGGGCCGAAAGTAGAAACTATTTCAAGATATCTTTAATATGATAGGTACCGACTTGCTCGGAATCGGTATCAGCCAGTACATATACCTGTGGAGACACCCGTCTAACCACACGGCACCGAACGAAACGTGGAGCGAATTTACCGCCTCGAAAAGGATCAGCGGATCCACGCTGGAACTTCCGGCGCCAAACGATTTGGTCACCAACGATTCTTGGCGAAGAACGGTTCGTGTTGAACTTGGCGGCGTTACGATGAAAGGCTAAATCCATCGAATCAGAAACTTTATCGTACACCTCACGAAGCGTCTGAAGATTCGAAGCGTGTTCCATCCGGCTGAGTCCCACATCTTGGTCCACAACCTGATTCTCAACACGTTCACGAATCATTGACAACTCGCGGCCGTACATCAAAAAATTCGGTGTATAAGCAGTAGCCAAATTTATACAAGAGTTTAAATAAAGAGCGACCCGATGTAAATGACCCGACCAACTGCGTTGGTCATTTTCAACTAAAATGCTCAAAGTTGTAATCACGACCTGGTTATATCTCTCCACAACATTCGCTTGTGGCGAATAATATGGGGTATAACACGGACCTGGAATATTATAGCTCGCCAGGAAATCCAGAAATTGACGACTATGAAAAACTGTAGCGTTGTCACAGAGAATGTTAGTAGGAACACCGTACCGCAAAATAACCTCCGACTCTAATGCCATCGATATTGACCTCGCATTCACCAACTTCAAAGGGACCAACCAAACAAATTTGGTAAAAACGTCAACCAAAGTCAAAATATAACGACACCCATTACGGCTAACCGGTAAAGGACCAATTAAGTCAATGGAAAGAAGATCCATTGGAGCCGCAACACGACGAGGAAATAAGCGAAGTCCACGAGGTTGTGAATTTGCAATTTTATAAGACTTGCAAATCTGACATTCGGAAAGGAACCTTGTAACATCACGGTACATATTCGGCCAATAGTATAAGTCACGAGCTTTTAAATACGTTTTCATAACACCAGGATGAACGTTGGGAAATCCATTATGAATTTCAGCAACCGCCTCTCTAGTCCTTGAAGCAGGAAGAACTATACGCCATGGATTAGGTGCTAAAGGGTTTTCGATAGATACCCTGCGCATTAAGACACCATCCCGAAGAGCAAATGCAGTAAACATTTGAGGATTGTCCAAAACTCCCTGGTAAATTCGTTCATACCAAGGATCTCCAGAAGGATCCATGCCACGCGCGAATGAGATAAGCCCAACTTGAGCGCGGGACAAGGCGTCTGGAACAACATTAAGGACACCTTTTTTATGTTCAATCTCAAAGTTATATTGGGAAATCAAAGTTGCCCAACGAGCCAAGCGCCCGGTAGGATTATCAAGGGTGATCAACCATTTAAGAGCAATATGGTCAGTAATGATCTTAAACCTCATTCCATCGAGATATCCGCGGAAATGCTTTATGGAATCAACAACGGCGAGAAGCTCATGTTCGGTTGTCCCGTATCCACGTTCAGCTTTAGTGAATAAACGAGAATAATAAGCAATTGGATGTTCAACGCCGTCAAACTCTTGAGCCAGGACCGAGCCTAAGCCAACCTGGCTAGCGTCACATTGAAGGATAAAAGGTTTCGAAAAATCCGGGCAAGCCATCAACGGAGCGCTCATCAAGGCATCCTTCAATTTAGAAAAAGCTTTACTAGCACTATCGTTCCAATCGATGGGATCACGTCCCTTTCTCTTACCAATAAGTGCCGTCAGAGGAGCAATAATCGAAGAAAAACCATCCACGAAACGGCGATAATACGAACACATACCAATGAAAGCACGTAGAGACTTGGCAGAAGAAGGGGTAGGGTAATCCCTAATAGCTTCTAATTTCTTTGGATCAGTTTGAAGACCACGCTCATTGATGATGTAGCCGAGATACTTCAATTCAGACTTACAAAACTCGCACTTATCTAAATTAACCGTAAGACCAGCTTCTTTCAACCTATCACGAACCTTACGAATAAGCCGCATATGACTGTCAAAATCACGAGACACCAAAATCAAATCATCAACATAGCCGAAGATAAAATCCTCAGACTCAGGGGTATATTCAAAATTGACAATCATGTCAGTAAGCCTCTGCATCTCGGACGCAGCGTTGGTTAAACCAAAAGGGAGACGAACGAACTCAAAGAGGCCCCTTTGGGGTACAATAAAGGCCGTTTTCTCACAACTGGCCTTATCAGCTAAGGGGATTTGCCAAAAGGCGCTCCTAAAATCCAACGAAGTTAGATATTTGGCACCTCGTAGGTTATCAAGGATGTCCTGGACGCGCGGGAGAGGGTATGAATCCCTGATGGTAACGCTGTTCAACTTCCTACTGTCCACGCAAAATCTGACGCTACCATCTTTCTTGGTAACCATCACCACTGGGGAAGCCCAGGGTGATCGTGAGGGACGAATAACGCCTGACTCTAACATCTTGTCGATCTCTTCGTTGAGAATCTTGAGTTTGACTGGAGATAAGGGATAGTAACGTTGACGGATGGGCGAACCAACAGTCTCAATTTTATGCGAAAGCCACGAAGTACAACCTAATCCAGCTTTATCAGAAGAAATCTCCTCAAACTCGTCAATAACACATTGGAGTTTTGATTCCTGCAGTGGTGCAAGCACCGTACGAGGGTGGACATAGCGAACCTCACCTACTCGTGGGACTGCGACAGGAACATGATGTGAAGCGACGTAAAGCTTACCTGACAAACCATCACGGAATGCCTTCTTTAAAATGTCAATGAGACCAACAGCATTCCAAAACTCAATTCCTAAAATAAATGCAGTAGGAAGATTACTGCTTACTAGACAGGGGTGCAGAACGCGAATGCCACTAAAAAGAATGGGGACGTCCAAACCGCCTAGAATTTCAATAGGAGAATTGTCGGCGGAGACAACATAAGGCCGGATATCCTTGTGATATGTTATACCGAGCTCCGATAAGAGGGATATATCAATTAGTGAAACCTGAGCACCAGAGTCTAAAAGAGCTCTTACCGAAGAGCCAGCAACTAAAACATCAATAAAAAGTCTATTATCCGGGGAATTATTCATATAAACGGGCGACACCGATGGACCTCTCAGTGCGCCACTTATTCGTTTTTTGACGGACCAGAATTACAACTAGGACAATCGCGTGTGATTGCACCAACACGCTTACACTTGAAGCACACTGCCCCTGAAACGTTAGGACAATTACGATAGTTGTGACCAGTTGCATCACACTTCATACACACTATAGAACTGGGTTGACCTACAACTTGAGCACTAATCGGTGCAATAGCCAAACGTGCTGGACGTGAGCCTTGAAAGGCTTCAAAATTTTTCGCGACTTCTAACAAACCATCAATATCCCTGACCACGTTAGTTGCAAGACAAGGATGATATCTAGGATTCATTCCATATTTAATAATGTTAAACAGGTTGTCTTCGGAAACCGGTGTACGAAGCTTTGCGTTTAGATCGCGCGCCTGAATAACAAAATCAACCACTGACTGGTTGTCCTTCTGTGATAAAGCGCGAAGTTGGCTCTCAAGCTTGAAATCGAAATCGGCTACGTCGAAGGTTTTAAAGAATTCAGACTTTAATTCCGCATAAGTAAGACCTTGATATCTGATTGCCCTAAAATGTTTCAAGGCACTATCTGACAACAATTCATGGAAACGTCTGACAACATATGAAGGATTGACGTTACGCGCCATACCTTCTTCCTCGATTCGAAAGAAAAATTCGCGAACACAAGTGTCCCCGGAAAAGTTCAAGTTCCATTTCGTAAGTGAATAATCTTTGAAAGGAAAAGGCGGGGGAAGTCCGGACATATGCATCGCCTGAGGTCGTGGTTCAGAATCAAAAAACTGTTCTTCATCGTCTGCCATTGGATCTAAAATCCTCGGATCGTACGAGTTTAAAGATGAGTGCGCATGAGGTGTCTCAGCAATTGATCCTTCATTACTTAAGTGCGACATGGCGAAAAGTCGAATGTTGTCTTGCGTTGCAAGTTCAAACAAAAAATAAAGTTAATCTACCTAAAAGAATAAAATCCGAAGTTCGAGTATATCCGTGGTCTAAACGAAGCGCTTAAGTCAAAGAAAGAAAATAACACTCGAAGTCTAAATGCCAAGTTAGAGTTCGAATTTAAAAAAAACAAGTTCAGTTTCTGAAAAAAATAACAAAACGCAAATCATACATTCTATGTCTGACTTACCTGCGAATTCCCTAACGTCTACGGGCTCTAACTACAGGACTCAGACTATGAAATAAGGTATTCGGGATATGTTACGGGTAATTGAGAAAAAGGCATAAGTAAAGGGCAACAGATAAATTCGTTTTTTTTTAACATAAATAAAAGCAATTTTTTATATGACGGAATTCGGGTTAGTGATGGGACGTAAGGAGGCAGCAGGCTGAAACAAACCAAAATCAAGGTTAATAGAACCGCGACCGGTCTACGGTCACCGTCTCACAAATCCAAAAAAAAAAAAAAAAATATTTAATTACAATTATTAAAAGTAAATCCAGAGTTCTTTACCTTCTCGGGCGCCATTTTGCAGTGAAACACTTCTTACTTGCATTAATACGTTTAATTTTGACGACAAAGTAAAAATATTTAATATTAGCAAAAATTATCAATTATTTAAAATTTAGCATTTCACGTAAAAATCACAATAATGGCATCTAAATAAGGGTATTTCACATTCAATAAGTTCCCTAGTGGTCAGAATACAATTAAATTATAATAACAAAAATATTTAAATTTAGCACTTCACTTAAAAATGAAGAGAACTGTACCTATTTCACTTTCACATTCAACAACCTCCCTAGTGACCAGAATGTAATTAAATTACAATAATTAAAAATATTTAATATTAGCACTTCACTTAAAAATGAAGACGACTGTACCTAAACAAGGACATTACAAATTCAATAGTTAGCAAAACCGGTAAGTAAAAATAAAGACTCGGCTAGTAATAATTTGGCTGCAGGAAAATAATGGGTTAATGAGGCGGGTGATATGGATGGTGACAGATGATGCGCTGGCTGAACGTAGCCTAAATTAAAGAGCCAGGTCTTTATACGCCCGTCAAACGAGGCAATTGGAATTTGGGGGGCACAAAAATACTGGATACAAAAAAGGAATCCGATTTGTAACGTTTTTTTAACAAAAATATAAATAATTTGATGTTCTCGAAAGCAGGATGCAAAAGCTGTTGCTTAAATTAAAAAAGAGTTCGTGGGCCAGTGTCCGCTTTGATACGGCGGACCCAATAGCTCGCTGAACTCCTTTTCTCACTTGCGAGAGCCCGCTGGATGCGGACTCTAACTCTCCGATGATGTGGCGAAGAAACCCGCGGAAATCGCGGCAGCTGCAGACTGTCCCGCCGGCCCGGCATCCACAAGGGCCTTCCGGAATCAGGCGGTTTCAGGGTATAGCACTTGCTAAATAATTTATATTGGGCCTCTTCGCCCGGCAAGGGTTTCGGTTTTATTTCTGCTCCAACAATGCAACAATAGCACTTGCCATACAATGTTTGAAATAAATCGCACTTTATCACGATGCAGCTAAGCAAATTATGGCAAAAAAGACCAGAACAAATCCAGATTATCTCTTTTTCTTTCAAAATCTCACGGCGCTCTAACAGACTCCATCAAAAATCAACTTTTTTCTTTTGACAATCTGGAATACCTCAAAATTCACATTCAAAATTAGCGCGAGTCTTATCTCAATTTTATAACTGCCAGACGTATTACAAAATACGGACTGATATAAGCGCCATCTACCTGTAATGCCGTGAATCACAATGTACGCTTTTTTATATATCAACCGTGACCTAGCCTTAGACACAGAAGTTCAGAAGTTCTAAAGAAAGTCGACAGATGTCGTACGATACGTAGCGTAATGCTACAGGAGGTAATAACCAACTGCTTGTTCGGCGGGTTCGAAACGAAGAAAGAAGAGTACGGCGTGTTTGACATACGCGTCAAGAACGTCGAAAACAATTTTTCTATGAACTTGTCCGTTGTAGAGCAAACTAATATTTGTGGTTTTTTACCTAAAATAAGATCCAATGTAATTCTAGAGCAACTGCGTCAAAATAATATTAGCCTGACTGACTCTATGACTACTCCTGACGAGGTAAGTCTACTGATTGGAGCCGACTATTCCGGGTTACTTTTGACAGGTGCCATTAAACAGTTAGAAAACAACTTAACCGCTGTACAGACTAAATTTGGCTGGACTATTCAAGGTCCAATAACTGGAGTATACAGTTCGATGACAAACGCAATAACGACTCTTCATTGTCTAAGTAAAATTGATCTTACAGATTTATGGAGTTTGGAAGCTTTAGGCATCCACGATCCCGCAACACAAGCAACAAAAGCAGCGCGTGAGGAAGAAGTCTTTAGATCTTTCAACGACAGCATCAAGATCAACGAAGAAGGTCGTTACGAGGTAAGTTTACCATGGCGTGACGTTCCGCGACCTAAACCTAACTACGGGCTTGCCAAAAAGCGGTTAGATTCCAACATGATTCGGCTTAAGCAATTAGGTAAGCTCAGCGACTACGATAAGGCATTCCGTGAGTGGTTACAGCTTGACATAATTGAGGAAGCACCCGACCAGGCTGTCCAAGGTCATTACTTGGCGCATCATCCTGTCGTTAAGGAGTCCAGTTTGACAACTAGGATTCGTCCAGTTTTCGATGCGCCAGCCAAGGATAGTACGAGTAATGGTATTTCCTTAAATTCATGTTTAGAAAAGGGCGTGAACCTTTTCGAAAAAATTCCTAACCTGTTAATTAATTTCAGGAGAAATAAGATCGGAGTGACAGCAGACATAGCAAAAGCGTTTCTTCAAATCTCGCTGGTTCCAAAGGATCGTGATTATCTTCGCTTTTTATGGTGGTCCAGGATTGATGACGAAGAAAGAACGATGATCACTTATCGTCACAGACGCGTCGTTTTCGGAGTGACATCGTCACCGTTTCAGCTAGTAGCCACCATCAATCACCACCTGGATAGTTGTTCGAACCCACTTAGAGAAACTGCAACGAAATTGAAAAAATCGTTTTATGTGGATAACTGTGTGACTAGTTTAGATTCGGAGGCAGAGCTCGAGACATTTATAAGGGAATCAAAACAGGTAATGCTGGAAGGTAAATTCGACCTTAGAGGTTGGATATCTAGCCCTGTACTTGTAGATGTAAATGTACAAAACACTTCAGTATTAGGAGTTACTTGGAACGTAAAAAATGACACTCTCCAGTGTAAACGCTAATTTTAGTAATATTGACCAAAAATTGACCAAACGAACGTTACTCTCTGTAGCGCAAAGGGTTTTTGATCCTATAGGTTTAGCCTGTCCTACAACCATAGTCCCGAAAATGATCTTACAGACAACGTGGTGCAGGAAATTGACCTGGGACCAGGAACTACCCGAAGATTTGGCCAAGGAGTTTAGAAAATGGATAGAACAAGCTTATGTAATTAATGACTGCGTTATTCCTCGACGACTTACAAGCGTGTCCCTGCAGGAGTGTGAAACGTCGTTGCACGTTTTTTACGATGCAAGTAAGGATGCTTACTCAGCTTGTATATTTCTGCGGTCAAAACAGGGTGAAAACGTCACTTTAAGCCTAGTCCTAGCAAAGTCAAGAGTGACACCAGTTAATAAAATAACTATTCCAAGACAGGAGTTGATTGCTGCAACACTTGCGTGTAGAATATCCGTGACAGCAATTGATTCTCTGGCCTTGCCTAATTGTGCTGTGTACTACTGGTGAGATTCAAGTGTCGTGATCACGTGGGTAACCTGCGAAGGGCCTTGGAGTGTATTTGTTTCCAACCGGGTGCAAGAGATAAAAGGGCTGAGCCCAGCTTCGGCTTGGAGACACGTCCCTGGCCATCTAAACCCTGCCGATTTGCCATCAAGAGGCGTAAATCCCAAGGGACTCCTCGAAAGTAGATGGTGGGAGGGACCAGAGTGGCTACGCCTAGATCAAGAACATTGGCCAGTTACAAACTTCACACAGGACTCGCAAGCAGATGTCGAACGGAAGAAGACTGGAACTGTTGTCATGCATGTCCAAGATGAATCTTTCTTAGATAGATTAACCTACTTCTCAAGCTATACGAAATTAGTCAGAATGATATGCTGGATGTTACGACTAAAGAAAAAATCTTCATCAAAAGAACTGACCTATGACGAGTTTGAATATGCTGAGAATGTATTGATAAGGTTAATACAAAAAAGGTACAAAGACTCTTTAATAAATAATCGAAATATACTAACCTTTGTCGATGAAAATGACATTATACGTCTTAACACAAAGTTGTCACTCGGCAATGAAAATTATAATTTCAAGTTTCCCGTGATTCTTCCTGGGGCTGACTCGATTGTGTTGTGTTGCTTCGGCGTTTAGTGGAGCGTAGGCACGTCGAGCTGAAACATGCTGGAGCACAAACCTTGCTTAATAGCTTACGCCAGAATTTTTGGATCATAGGTGTCAGGAGGTTAGTTCGTAACGTGATACACCGCTGCATACGATGCAAAAGGTTTACAGCAAAACAATGCCAAGCTCCCACTGGTGTTTTACCAAAAGAACGAATGGAAGCCAGCGCAGCATTTCAGTATTCAGGCGTCGATCTAGCCGGACCTTTGATTTTACGCACAGGGACTAAGGCATGGATCGTTCTATTTACCTGCGCTACTTACCGTGCTGTGCACTTAGAAGTTGTAGAGTCGCTGTCAACTGGTGAGTTCTTAATGGCACTGAGAAGATTTGTAGCACGGCGCGGAAGAATAGAAACGTTTTTTAGCGATAATGGTACAAATTTTCGAGGCCTGGATAATGCGTTTAGTTCTCTTGATTGGGACGAAATACAACGGTTTTCCTCGATTACAAGGATCAAGTGGAACTTTTTGCCTCCAGCCGCTCCTTGGTGGGGAGGGTTCTATGAAAGGTTAATTGGATTCCTAAAACAAATCCTCCGCAGGGTCTTAGGAAAGGCCTCTATCTCTCTCATGGAGCTGCAGACGGTACTTTCTGACTGCGAGTCGACGATAAACAATAGGCCGCTTACGTACGTAGGTGATCAAAGCGATTTGCAACCATTGATGCCTTCAATGTTTATCCAGCCGTTGCCCTCTAATCATTCTACTGATTTTGATGAGGTTGATAGGTCAGCTCTTAACGTCAGACACCGCTATTGCCAGGTTTTACGCGAGCATTTACGTAAACGTTTCAGGGACGAGTACATCAGCTCGCTCATACAAAAACGTGAGCGGAATGGACCCGTGCAACTTCAGACTGGAGACGTGGTCTTGGTGGAGACTGAAGATAAGCGCGTAACATGGCCGTTGGCCATTGTTGAAGAGGTATACGCAGGTGCCGATGGCGTCAATAGAGTGGCTCGTGTGAGAACCGTTACCGGAACAAAGGTAAGACCAGTCCAACGGATTTTCCCATTATAAATAAGCTCGCACGACAGACTTGACTCAATTTTCCGACGAGACTGCGAGATTACGACAGTGGACACGGAACCTACTCGTACTAGACAGGCGACAGATGAGAATCGTAATTCGACACGAGCCAGGAGGTTACCCCAACACCTATTTGATTATGTCATGGACTGAGGCATGGGTAACGTAACCTTCCGGTTCTTCCCTGTTGGGAGTGTGACGTATGTTGCTCGTTTTAGATTTAGAACCTTGTCTTTTTTATCATCTTGTATCCATAGAAATAAAAATAACTAATCTGCCAAAATTGTTAATACCCATAAGAATTTTTCTCTTCTCAATAAAATAACTGAGTTCGTTAAACTAAACTAAGTGTTTCAATCGAAAGAATCCATAACACATATGCTGGGTTGTAACCACTTACCCGAATTAACTGTATTGACATGGTTAGCCTTTCGTTCGGGTAAATCAAACGATACGCTTACCGATTGATAGGGTTTTTAAAAACAACTCTATGAAATACCCAATCTAATACCCCTTTAATGGTTACCGGTTCCGGTCCCTGGTATGTAGGTTATTTGATGTGACCAAAACCGTGTGTGAAAAGGACCCCGCAGCAAACATAGGGAAAAAGTGGTTTCAGTCAAATCGTATGAAATTTTAGTACGATGTAGATTCAGGTCTCCTTATTATTTGTATATAAGGACGCAACTCCCTCAGAAGTACACTGTCAGAAATAATCAAGTTTATATTATTATTTTTCTATGACGTGTTTCTTGAAATCGATATTTTGAATTGACTCACACTGAGACTTACTGGCGTTAAATATGATCTTAATAACGTTTCTGTCACGTTGAAATCGCATTTTGTTAGTTATTTATATTATGCAAAAGTAAAGAGAAATATTTTACGAAAATTGGTATGTTACATATGTTTTGTATGAAACAACTATAGTTGTTATACTTCATTATTTCTAAAAGTATACTTCTGAGCGAGTTGTGCCCTTATAAAAAAATAATGAGGAGACTCGAATCTACATCGTACTAAAATTTCGTGAGATTTGACTGAAACCACTTTTTCCCTATGTTTGCTGCGGGGTCCTTTGGAGCGGTGGGCTCAATGATAAATAAACGTATTTTTTTGTATTTTCAACTTGACGCCATACATGCCATGACCATGAAACCATGATACATATTAGCAGCTATTTTATAAAACATATTTGTTTCCATGATCTCTAAGAGATGGGATCTATAAAGCTATAATGGATAATGGAAGAAAAGGAAAGGTTTTTTGATGATAATTATTTTACATGTTTTTTAAAGTGGGTATTCCACTCATACATTAGTATGTTATTCAATCAAATACAAACATTGAAAACATTGAAAAAATAATCAACCCAGTTGGACTTGAACCAACATCGATACGCCTTACCGGGGCTCGATATCGCTTTACCAATTAAGCTATGGGTTCAGTTACCGAGCTGACGAAATTCTCAATGCCTTCAATCATCTTTTTGCATTTATTTTTACATCGACTTTATAGCAGCCGTAAGCGACATCTAGGTGCCAACCACTAGAGTTAGATACCCGTTTTTTGATGAATTAATAGTATGGCCGGCACTAATACTATTAGAAACGACAAGATTTCTGAACAAATAATATAATACTCACTTTCTGAACGAATCGTTGACGTCTGTCTAGTTGACTTGACAGTAAAACATTTGGTAAACATAACCTTAAAAAATATGTTTACAGTTGTAAATATTGTTAAAACAACTTGATTTACTCTTAATTCAATTATTATAGTTATTTTAAATTATATAAAAATGTCAATTGACGCTTATTTTTGCTTTTGCTGCTTATCCACCAATGACTTAATAAATCTGTACAGTGATAAACCTGATACAAATTATGCCGAAATACTTAGAGATCTTTATTCGATTCAGGTAAGTTTTTACAACACTGTCTCCTTTAAGTAACTCAGTATTCAAGGTCATTAAAAAAGATCATTTCAAGATTTTTTCATTGATCAAGTTTTTTTAAATGTCTAATGCAAGAAATTATATCTTAAGCACCCCTTAAAATGTTCTAAAAATAAGGATATATGCCCAAAGTAACGCGTATATGGAGCTGCAATCGTAAAGAAACATCACATTATTTAACATCGGATATCCATAGGTACACTCTTTGATCAAATTAAAAAATAGTTTATATTTACTTGTCGATTTTAATTTAATCTAACTCCAGCCTTTACAAGAGGACTACGAAGACGACAGCTTCGTGTGTGAGGAGTGTGCTCATGTGTTGCAGGGGGCACGGAAGTTCAAGCGCCAAGTACATGACACACTCAATGCCTTGCAAGTTAATGGCTGTAAGTATGCACCTATCTTATGCTGCTGCTATAGTCATATGCATCACTTTTTCTTATTTATAAGTTCATACAAATGGAAGTAAAATATTCATGTTTAAATCCGTGCTATTACCTGTGATAAGCAATACTAGGTAAAAAAAAAACAAAAACTCCAGATATTTTTCATAAACCACTTTTTTCTATACAAAGGCTAGTAATTGTTTATAGTGTGATTTCCCTTACCACTGAAAATATATGTATAAAACCCAGAACAGGCGTGTACCATTATTCAAAAATAACGAAATGATTTATTTGGATTTAAAAAAATGAACAGATTTTTTTTATGAAAAAAAAATGAAATGAAACTCATTTTTCTTGTTTTTTTTACATATGTCGGTAAATTTGATAGAGATTTAATTGGTCGTCACAGTATCTATACATATTATAGACATTGAACAATTTATTAATATCCACAACATAGCCATCGTCGGGTGGCTACAAATACAAATCTGCAACAGGCTTTGTCTCATACAAACCAATGTTGAAATCCGCAACACAGGCTACGTCAAATTATAAATTATACGATTTAAGTTTAAATTATATTTAATTTTGAATATGCTATCTACTTTTTAGTGATTGAACTGGAAAAAACAGAAAATTTTACACTTGTGAGGAAAGTTTCCAGTGAGTTTGTTTTAGAAGCAGATGTCAAATTTAATATTGATGACAAAAAACTTACCGATGAAGATAAACTAGGTAAGATCACATTTAACAATAATATATCATATGCATTAAATATGGCACTGAATAAGTATGGAAAGCTCTCCTATTTCTATATAGTTCTGACTTTGAGTCAGGGTAATGTTGTTTGTTTTGCTCGACTTGGTGGGGGCACTGCCGTACACCCTGTAGATGTGTGATCTACATTGACAAATTAACATTTGTTAAGTTGCTACATTTACAAATTCGATGCCCAATAGTCATGATACTTACCTTCCAGACCAAAATCACTCTGACTCAACGGAAAAAGATAAAACGCAATCCAGCATAGCGCTAGAAAGAGAGAAGCGCATCACAGTAGCACGGAAAAGAAAGAAAGAGCCAACAGTCAAAAATGAGGTCCAATATGAGGTGACGGAAGATTTCAAGTGTGCAGAGTGTGGGATGGTGCTGCCTAACGCTTATGTGTACCATGGGCATATGAATAAGCATTTCCCGAATCACATTTGCGAGACTTGTGGAAAAGGTGAGTCAGGTCTACTAATAAATGTGAAAGTCAGGCGCGAAATCAGGATTTCGTTCAGGGGGGGCAATTTCCTTCACAAAAAACCTCGCGGTCCGTACCTATGGCCCCAGGAGTATACAGGTTTGCGCTTCAGGGCGCGCTTCCCCTCATTGTATCCGCGCCAGGTGAAAGATCGTATGTTTGTAGGATTGGATATTTGTACGTTTGGGCGGGGTATCGCTCAAACAAGGCCTCAAACAACAACAAGGACCGTAGCTAGGGGGGGGGGGGGGGGCACTATGGGGCAATGCCCTACATTAAAATCCGAATGCCCTATCTAAGAAATGGGTCAATCAACATTTTGACCGACAGTTTTGAGTGACTCTTGCGTTACTCAAAATGTCTCTGGGCTTCTAATATACATTTCTGTTTATTAGGTTTAACAGTTGGAGACTCGAATGTTTTAACATACACCATAAACTGAAACACAGGAAAACCATTATTTAAAGGTGAAATTTTACAACGAAATTTAAAAGTTGAGTCAAAATGTTGATTGGCCCAAATACCATCACTATGAGAATAAAGTAAACCCTACCTATGATTATCACTGCCCTGTCTTCAATTCAACTATGGCTACGGTCCTGGCAACAAACAACCTGAGTAGGATTTATTTTTGGACTGCATAAGCGCGCCACTGCATTTGGATATTTTGATAAACGTTCCTCCTTCACGACTAAGCGGATTTTGATGACATTTTGTACACAGATTGTACTCATGTAACATAGAAAAGAACTTAGGTTTCATCCCAGAATTCATCGTCGAAATTTTGCTGAACTAAAGTGCAATGGTGGTTGCAATGTAGTTCGGCATTAATTCGGCGTATTTGGCCAAATATTCGTGTTGCGTCTCTTTCTTATTCCAGCAAAGAGAGAGATATAATACGAGTATTTGGGTAAATACAGGCATATGAAGTGCCAGCATTAGAATTATATTTTTCTAGGTTTCCTAACGAAGAAGAGACTCAAGCGCCACATGCCATCCCACATAAAAGGCCCATTCAAATGCGAACAGTGTGCCACAGAGTTTAACAACTATAACTCATTGAATTCACATAGGTAACATTACTATGTATTAAATAAATATAAGCTAATTTTAATGGAATCTCTTTTGAAACAAGCCCTAGGGTTTCTATTTCAAAATTTCTTTCATCTATATGATTAAGCTTAATGGAAATCGGAGCCCGCTGTTCACCAGGGCAGCGCAAGAACATTCAGAGCCCTTTTTTAGAAGTTTGGAGGGAAAGATCCTGTCATGAGGATGGAAAAATTGTAGTACAATAACACTACCACACCGAATTTGGATTTTATTTTATTTTATTAAAATCGTCTTGATTAGTCATACATAACTCATAGAATAATTACAATTTACTTAAGAGCTATGCTCATATCGGTGGAGTAATCGCCAATCATCTCTTTTTGAGTCTGTCCTTTTATTTCCTCATACAAGACGTTCTTCTTAACTTAGTTATACGTGAATTCTTAGGTGTTCTGCTGCTTCATTGATTGGTACAGTCGACGATAAACGTGTATAACATTTTTTTTAATTTTTGTTTCTTAGACAACGTAAACACAAAACAGTGGAGCTGTACGCGTGCCCGCACTGCCCGTGCCGCTTCGCCACGCTGACGCGGCGCGCGCGCCACCTCGCCGCGCGGCACGGCGCCCGCGCACCGCACACCTGCTCCGTGTGCTCCAGGGATTTCTTGCTCGCTGGTTAGACTTATTACACATAATATTATACAATCACAGTTGCCTTTACAAGAATAAAACACATAGACCATACTAAAGCATTTGATTATGTAGGGCACAATATTTAGTTAAACACACTATGTCTATGGCTTTTGAGGACATAAATCAATGCTAAATAATCATACTTAACAGATAAATAAACATAAAGTTCGATCAATGGTTTTTTTTGCCAATAGCGGTGGTTAAAAAGGGGGTACCGTAGGGTTCAATATTAGGTCCGGTCATTTTCTTTCGTTTGTAACATATGTCGACGAGTATTTTCATTAATTACACAAGCTGGGGCCGATTGCATAACAACTTGTAACTAATAATATTAGCGGAAGTCTCTTTCCAATCCCATTTATTAGAAAGAGACTTCCGCTAATAATATTAGTTACAAGTTGTTATGCAATCGGCGCCTGGTCATTCTTATAACATGTCTGATCCTAACATTGAACATTGAACGGCGTTCTACCCTCCTAGCCTACTCGGTAGTGACACTGCTTACGAAGCAGGAGGTCCCGGGTTCGTATCCTGGTAAGGGCATTTATTTGTGTGTTTCACAGATATTTGTACCTGAGTTATGGATGTTTTCTATGTATTTAAGTATTTATCTATCTATTTGTATATCGTCGTCTAGTACCCACAACACAAGCCTTATTAAGCTTACCGTGGGGCTAGGTCGATTTGTGTAAGATTGTCTCAAAATATTTATTTATTTTTATTTTAAAATAACTTTATCGCCCGCCACTGAATTAATTTCATAGTCTGTTCACCTTAGTAATTTGTCCAGGAAACCTTTCAACACACATGCGGAACAAGCACTTCAAGGAGAAGCGGCACTTCTGCGTGGAATGTGGCGCCGGCTTCTTCCAGAAGCAGGAGCTGCGCGGGCACATGGCCGCCCATACGGGTGCCAACGAATTCCAGTGCTCGCTTTGTCCTAAGAGGTATTGTAGTATTTTTTATTTTTTATACTAGTACGGTGGCAAACAAGCATACGGCCTGCCTGATGGTAAGCAGCTACCGTTGCCTATGTACGCCTGCAACTCCAGAGGTGTCACATACGCGTTGCCGACCCTTTACAGGGAGGAGTCACTGTGTTGATGGCTAAAGGAACAAGAGGGTCGTCAACACATTGAGCTCTTTGGCAACCATACTCACCAGCAGGAACACAACACTATGATTAGGGTCTAGTTTTTTTTGGCTGTGATTTTCTGTAAGGTGGAGGTACTTCCCCGGTCGGGCTCTGCTCCAGATTTGATCGAGATGACATTCGCTGTGCTGTGTCCTACCACACATAACGAGTTGACATACCCGTGTCCGAACTTAGTTTAAGGACATACCCGTGTCCGAACTTAGTTTAAGGACATACCCGTGTCCGAACTTAGTTTAAGGACATACCCGTGTCCGAACTTAGTTTAAGGACATACCCGTGTCCGAACTTAGTTTAAGGACATACCCGTGTCCGAACTTAGTTTAAGGACATACCCGGGTTCTATTTTTTCTTAGTCGCAATACGATACCAATTAAGAACATGCATGATTTTTTTGGAAGACGTCATTCGATTCTATTTCCCTGTAGATTCAAATGTCTCTAATAAACCTACTATCTATGATAGCCCTGAAACGTCAAAAATGTGATAATACGTTAGGCGTCTGCGCCGCGCGTCAAAACGCCCCATACAAAAAGTGTGAGGTTTGTGACGTCACCGGCCACAAAGTTGCAGAAAACTGTTTGGAAGGAACAAGTTTTTGGAAGATTTTTGTAATTTTAGGCACGAAAAAATGCGTTTAGCTATATAGTTGTCATACATTGTATTTCTTATCGAACTGAAGTTTCTTATAAGTAATCGAACTGAAGTTTCGAAAATACATTTGAGGTATTAAAAAAATGCCTAAAATTTTACGTTTTTAAAAAACTGTTAAAAATTATTACGGATTTCCACTTATTTATATTAATTTGGGGCATAATAGTTAATTAATATAATAATATTTATATTAATTAACTATTATGCCCTTAAACGGATCACAAGTATTTTTTATTACAACCCGTTATGCCAGAGAATCCAAAAAAATGTTTTTAAAATAGGATTCCCTTCCAGCTATCCTCGCAAGAAGGCGCTGGACGTACACATGAGGGGACATCGCGACGAGCGTCGGTTCCACTGCGAGCTCTGCGGTAAGAAGTTCCTGCAAAAGTGTACCTTAATCACACACGCTAAGACACATAGTCGTGCGGATGAAAAACAGACACTTGAGACTTTATAACCGTAAGTTTGTGCGAAAGTCGTGCGGATGAAAAACAGACACTTGAGACTTTATAACCATAAGTTTGTGCGAAAACGCACCTAAACTACACACGCTAAGATGCATAATCGCGTGAACTTACAAAAATACCTTGATACTTGTCTCAAGGAATTGCCAAAAAAAAATTATTACAGCAAACTGATGCTTGTTTTTTTTTATCCGACTGATGAAGGGAAAATCAGCTGTTTGTAAATCCTGCCACCATATTTTTTCCCAGTAGGTTTTCCCAAGACTAATGCAATTAGACGGAACATTCAGTTCGGTAAGATCGTTCAGATCTTGTGTTCCTGCTGGTGAGTAAGGTTGCCAAAGAGCTCAAAGAGGACCCAGTGTATTGACGATGAGGGACTCTCTTGTTCCTTTAGCCGTCAACACAGTGATTACTCCTTTTTGTAAAGGGTCGGCAACGCGCATGTAGCACCTCTGGAATTACAGGCGTCCATAGGCTACGGTAGCTGCTTACCACCATGCGGGCCATATGCTTGTTTGCCACCGTCGTGGTATAAAAAAAACCCTCGAACCTACGTACCTAAATCTTCAAACATTTGGCCGTATATTCGTATTTAGCAAAGTCCATATTCGGCCCATCTATAATGCAAACGGCTTGGGGCTTGCTTATACTTACGAGCTATAGAAAGGCAAGACAGACGAGTAAAAATAATGTTTTATTTGCTAAACATTAGGTACATGTGGTTGTAGCCTTACAATTGAAGTTTCAATAATACTTGATCTTGTTTTCTTAAAGAATTCGACATGCAAACATTTTAACCCTTTCCCAGGCAGCATGAATATAAAGGATCTTTTCAAAAGTACAAAACATCTTCGAAACAAACAAAAAAGCGAGTTAATTTTGCCATATTCCAACTTAATTTGAACCTTAACTCCAAAGTTTAAGGTTTAAATTCAATTGCCACGGGTGTGGTGAATATATGTACTACACCTGGAAAAGGGTTAATTTAAACAATATGTCTTAATTTAACATACAATTAGTGCCTGACACTAAAAAACTCATTAGGGGCTTTCCACATCTCTAGGGCGGAATCGAATAAGCGGCGCCGCTGCACGGTTACGTCGAATTGTCCGTCGTATGAAGCTGAAACAGTGCGTAGCTAGTCCAACTGCTCTAACGCGCATTATCTTCCTTCGCACTGTCTCTGTCACGCGCCGTTTCGCGTGCGGCTTTCACATCTCGCTGTTTTCGCCATTGTACCGCGAAAATGGAAATAGTGGGTAGACGTGAAAGTCATTAAACCGGTATTAGACATTACAATTTGGATGGCGCAATCTGTCAGGTTGGGAGGTGTAATAAGAGTTAGGACCCTTAGGGTCTTTAGGGAGCTGAAGGAGGGATAGGGAGAGGCAGGGTACACAACAAACTGGGCCCTACAAATTGCAATGTCTATTACCCGTTTTAGCGGACCGAAAGCCGAACCACGCGTGACAGACATACAGTCAGACAGCAGTCAGGTGCACTATTGTTTCGCGTTCCAATCCACTTAATTTGTGCAGCGATGTTGTGGTGACTGTTCCGTGGCGGAGATATGCTAAAGCCGTTAAAGGTGGCTGTTATACTTTGCGGTGGACGTCGACGATAACGCCATATTTGCAGGGGAGCCAGATGAATGAGATTGTATGCAACTGCCTTTAATTTATGTCGTTTGGAGCGATGGAAAAGGGGGCGTCCATTAATCGCGTCATATTGTATAGGGGGGGTAGGGGGTCAAGAAAAAATCACCAATGATCACCACAGGGGGGAGGGGGGTCTGGACACATATCACGTGTAATTTTTTTTGTTCCTTGTGCTATACTGTATTGTGGTCAATAAAATAAAAACTATCAACTTTTAAATGAATCAATCTGTCAAAAGCAGAGTAAAATTGCACTAGCACTATGATTTTAAATAATTTTTAATAGCATTTGACATATTATTTTTTGAACTAAAACTTACTTAAAAAACTTGTGTCCCCCCTGTGACTTTTGAACCGGAGATAAAAAAAATGAAAAAAATTGAGAACATTATCGGTTTAGGAATTATTGAGTAATCTCCTAAAAACTCATTTCATACGCAGATACGACCTTTTGATATTACTTTTTCGATAGTAGGTACGAAGCCGCGTGGTCCGACACGCAGTTGGCCGGTTTTTTTCTATTAAAGATTATTTTATTTTATATGTATACATGTAGTTTCATTTTTTTACCCTTTACGTGTACGTACGTTACGTAAGTAGGTTCACGTGTTAGAAAACTGTACTTACTTTAGTTAGAAAAAAATTACACGTCATATTGGACAGGGGGGGGGAGGGGTCCTGAAAATATCACCAAAGATCACCATGGGGGGGAGCTGCCATTGGATTCGCGCCCTCACAGCGGCGACGCAATGCCACTAATGTCTAATGGTGTTTATACATGGCGCAATTAAGACGCAAAAATCGCATGCAATTTCGATTCGTTCCCGTCTTTGTAGATAGGTGCAACGAAATCAATCGAGGTATCAAATGCCGCAATGTATGGATTCATCCATTAATTACGTCACAGGGGGCCAATAAAGTGTGACGAGTTGTGACAAGGGTAGGGGAAATCAATTTTTGTGATGTCCCATATACAAATATCATGTAAAATTCACTTTTTTGAAGGAAAGGAACCCTCCATTTTTTTTGTCTGACATCCCAACACTAGATTGTTATTTTCCTTATGTTGATTTCATTTAAAATATTTTGAGTGAGTAAGTAATAATAATTTTTAAACATTATTTTTTATTTAAAAAAAAAAAAATGTTTTTAAGGCACACGGGGAGAGGAGAGGTTATAGATACAAAATATGACCAAGCGTGACAAGAGTCTAGGGGTAACAAAAATCATGAGAATGATGTTACGTAATAACGTCGGGGATAGTGCAATACTGCGTAACTAGCACTGGTAAATAGTGCGTATCTACTCTACACCCATATTGCAAAACCGCGTAACTAGCTTTGGTAAATACCGCGTATCTACACATCACCCAACTTTACAGGAAGAGCTTAAAACGTTTTATCTTTATTATTTTGGAAGATATTTTTATTTATTAGCTTGCTATTGCTCAAATGTAACGGGTGTTTGATTGAACTAGTATATTCTAATCAGGATTTTACTTTCGTTGGCGGGACATCTCAATTTGGCTATACTTTTTAGATACGCGGTATTAACCAATGCCAGTTACGCGGATTTGCCCTATGAGGGTTGTGTAGATACGCAGTATTTACTAGTGCTAGTTACGCGGTATTGCACTATCCCCGACGATATGTGGATGAGCCCTATTGAAAATCGCATTGCATTAATTGCGTGTTCAGTAGAGGCATTAAAAACTAATCAAATAGGCAGACGATATACGAGTGTTATACAGGCTGTGACAAAAATACTGGTGATGCGTTTAAGGAGTATGAAAAAGTAGAAAAATTTTTGGACGCAAAATAAAAATTGTATGGGACATGTCGTCCCAGCCGGCCAACCCTCCATACAAAAAAATTTTTTTTTTTTGCGAAAAATTTTTTGCGAAATTTGGTTTCTATATTTTTCATAATTAGTGTACGATACCAATTATGCCCTTAAAAGTATCACCAGCATTTTTGGTCGATCTTGTATGGCTAGTGTGGCTAGTATGGTTAAAATAACCTAAGCGCCGATATTCTGTTGCGTCCATGGTTAATTCTTCTGCTCTGTCTTAGGTTTGAAGTTGAAATGAAATAAAAGACCGAACGTAGGGGGGGAGGTTACATACTGTAAAAAAAACTTTTCGTTAATTTATTTTTAATAAATAATCACTACAATCATCGCAGTTAACGTATAGATCGAATCGATTGCTACGTATGTTCGTTATTCGATATTTAATCGATTTTGAAAATTAAATCAGCGTACCGTTATAATGAGTCAATGTATGTTTATACATTATTCATTACTACATTACTACTACTTATTATCGACTGGGGAAGTACCTCCACCTTACAGAAAACCACAGCCAAATAGCACTAGACCCTACTCATAGTGTTGTGTTCCTGCTGGTGAGTAAGGTTGCCAAAGAGCTCAAACAGGACCCAGTGTATTGACGATGAGGGACCTTCTTGTTCCTTTAGCCGTCAACACAGTGAATCCTCCTTTTTGTAAAGGGTCGGCAACGCGCATGTGACTCCTTTGGAGTTGCAGGCGTCCATAGGCTACGGTAGCTGCTTATAATCAGGCGGGCCGTATGCTTGTTTGCCACCGTCGTGGTATAAAAAATTAATGTAGATTAATAAAATAGTTTTTGAATATAGTAGTAACGTATAGTAGTAGATGATGACACATGTTGAATTATGCAATACAAATTTAGTTGATAGGATGCAAAATGATCAATATATCCAAATAAAGTGAAAATTAAAAAAATCCATTGAAATGGTTCAAAGATATTCAAGCATAAAAATGTCTAAATTTTGCGATATTTTAAAGTACGAAAAAAAAAACAATACCATTAGATTTTTAACATTTTACTGTAAAATAAGTTGTATGGCAACCATATACATAAACGCAACATTTCACTGTAAAAATAGCAATTTCATAATTTTTTAATACTTTAAACCGGACGACTACTTATATGATCGTGATGTCACTTTTGCACGTTATTTTATTAGGAGCGTTTTAAGAAACAAATGCAAATCTCTTCTTGACTTTTGTGTTGCTTTAACGCAATTGGCCCCCAATTAATATAGACATTTAATTCTCGCAACAAAACGAATCGATTGATACCACACATAAAGGTTGAAATTTGTCTATGGCGTCCATACAAAAATTCAGCTACCATATACAAAGTTCTGTTTTTATCTATGAATCCGCTGTAATGTGTGGTGCGCCCAATGCCCTAGGACAGAAAAGTGCCACTTTGATACCTCCTAGCAGGGAAGAAAAAGCCCGTATACGAATAGATGACGTGAATAATATGTATACGCACTGTCAGACTTGACATTCTTAGCTACGCAACGCAATAAAAGCGCTGTGCGTACCTCGTCGTTGGCTGGTTTCTCGTTCACTGAAAAGATACACAAACAATGTTGTAACAGCGAAAAAAATATACTACTACATCTAGATTTGCGTGTTCGTCATCGATTTTTTTCTTTCCCGAGATGTCAAATGCAACCGCGGACCTGCGGACGGGCATGGGACGGGCTCTTAAGTAGTTGGGTCATAGCATAGGTATTAGGTACATATAATATTACGTAGTGCCACAAGTATGTTAAAGTTACTGGGACATGGTAAACTAACTAGAGGGGTATTCTTTGCTCTGCTTATGTTTAACATTTTCCGAGGTTATCTGAGCTCCCCGTCTAAGGGGCACCAGGGGCTGCACTTTTTTTAAACTTTGGGATATATTATTTAAGAAACTACTGTACTAGATTTATCCAAAAAATGTTCTAGAAGACCCCTATTCTTTTTGAAAGACCTATCCAACGACACTCCACACGATAGGGTTGGAGCGAAAAAAAATCACCCCCCCCCCCCACTTCATGTGTACGGGAGGTACCCTAAAAAAGAATATTTTTTAAATTTTCATTGTAATACTTTGTTGGCGCGATTAATACACATCTTCTTCTTCAATTTAAGAGCTGGGCTCTTGTCGGTGCAGCTTGATGAAGTTGCCTCCACTTTTGTCGATCCATAGCCAGCCGTTTGGTATCCTGGTACGACACGGCCCCTACATGGACCTTTACTTGGCTCATATAACTTTTCCTTGGTCTTCCTCTCCCTCTTTTTCCATTTATTTTCCCCTCTATGATATTCCTGATGAAGTAGTCATGTCGTAACAGGTGGCCAATCATTTTTCCTCTTCTATTTTTAATAATCTGTAGCAAACTTCTCTTTTCCTTCACTCTTTCTAAGACGGCTTCATTAGTTACTTTTTCGGTCCAACTTATTCCTTCCATTCTTCGCCAACACCACATCTCGAATGCTTGTAAATATTCTTCTTCTCTCTTGTTTAGCGTCCATGTCTCACACGCATATAATGCGATAGACCATATATATGTCTTAACAAATCTCTTCCGAGTGTGTAAGGATATTCTTGATTTAAATAGGTTTTTCTTCTTATAGAACGTCTGTTTAGCCATTGCAATTCTTGCTTTAATGTCTTGAGTACATCTTGAGTCTTCTGTTATGATACTTCCTAAATATTTAAAAGTTTTGACTTGTTCCATATTTCTTCCTTCCAATTTTATCACACTCTTTATATTGCCACTATTAGAGACTTCCATAAATTTAGTTTTATTGATATTGATTTTTAATCCAAATTCCATAAATATTTTATTCGTTGTGTTTATCAGCTTTTCTAATTGAATGTTGTTATCGGCTAAGGCTGCGATATCATCAGCAAATCTAATGAATACCACCCTCTCTCCATTTATTTGAACTCCCTGTTCTTTTACAGATTCCAAAACCTTCAGGATTGCAGCTTCAATGAAAACGTTAAATATGAGCGGTGATAATGAGCATCCCTGTCTGACCCCTTGCTTTATTTTAGCCATTTATTTTTCATGTCCTACTTCTATAAGCGTTTCTTGATGTATGTATAGTTCGTATATTATCTTTCGGTCTTTATAGTCTAGTCCTATATCTTTCAGCCTGTTCATCATCAGCTTCCAATCCACCTTGTCAAACGCCTTTTCAAGGTCAATAAAGGCTACACTTGTATTAAGACCTGTGTCTAGTCGTCTGTCTAAGATCAATCTTAATGCCAAAATTGCTTCTCTAGTACCTTTCTGCTTCCTGAATCCGTACTGATCATCTCCTAGGTTAGTCTCAATTTTGTCCCTTATTCGATATTGTATTATCTTCAGTAAGATTTTTGATGCTTGCGATATTAGACTAAGTGTTCTGTGTTCCTCACACCTCAAGGTGTTTGCTTTTTTTGGCAACATTACTGTCTTTGTTGTCATAAAGTCTTTTGGTACTTTTCCTTTAGAATACATATTCGCAACCAGTCTGAAGACTTCATCCAGTAGACCTGGGTTGTTAGCGTATTTTATCATTTCTATATAGATTTCATCAGCACCTGCGGCCTTTCCATCTTTTATTGATCTTAGTGCTCTATCGAATTCTCCTCTAATAATTTCTGGCCCCATGTCATCCTCAGGCACTTCCCGTTCAGTCTCTATATCATTTTCTTCCAGTCCCTCTCCTTTGTATAGATCCTCTACATATCTTAACCATCTACTCAGGATATCTTTACTATTCGTCAATATTTGTCCATTCTCGTCTGTTATTGTTGTTGACCTGGTTTTATGGCTTCTATGTAGTTCCCGTATAATTCCGTATGCTTTATCATTTTCTCCCTTTTTGATAAGTCTTTCAATCTCTTCACAGTTTTTTTCCATATCTTCTATTTTTGCTTTCTGGCACAGCAGGGTTATGTTATTTGTGGTTTTCTTATATTTTTGCAAACTTTCTTCATCACTTTTATTTCTTAAAGTCCTTCTTTCTACCATTAAGTTTGTAATGTCTGTTGTAAGCCATTTTTTCCTGGGTTTTAATTTCTTCTTATTTGCAGCGGCTTTGGCACTTTCTTTCATTATGTCCCTTATATCTTCCCATCTTTCATTTATTTCATTATTTGATATGTCACTTATATATTTATTTTTATAATCTAATAATTTGTCTCCTATTGAGTTACTATATTGCACATTGGTTCCTTTATCACATTTTAGTTTATTTAGATCTATTCCCTTAGTTCTATTTACTCTTTTGTATTTCTAATACACATACTCATACCAAATTTCAGTTCTTTAGTACTAACGGTCACTGAGCTAGACCGCGGACAGACGGACATGGCGAAACTATAAGGCTTCCTAGTTGACTACGGAACTCTAAAAATGTGTGGTGCGCCCAATATAATATACAACTCGTGGACGAGCGGTGATTGGTTAAAACGCCAAAGGTGAGTGTGTGTGCACGAGACCGCGGCTTATTATGGAATCACAGTTCAATCTTCGTGGGACCACGTCTTCCTATTTTATATGTCTATGGGTGCGCCTAATCTAAATATATAAAATAAGAAACTGACTGACTGACTGACTGACTGACTGACTGACTGACATATCAACACACAGCCCAAACCGCTGGTTCTAGAGATTCCAAATTTGGTACGTAGGTTCCTTATAAGGTCTAGGGATGCACTAAGAAAGGATTTTTCAAAATTCACCCCCTAAGGGGGTATAATGGGGGTCCAAATTTTGTATGGCGAATCAAGATTTGTTAGACTATTTTATTCGAAACTTGTGGTCACAAAGTCTGAAAATCAACATCCTTTTTGAGTACTTATAGTACGCGGGCGAAGCCGTGGGAGAAGGCTAGTAGGTAAATACGTACCGGACTTGCAGTTTCTGCTGATGTCCGTCACTTGCTTTGGCTTGAGTAGTTTGCACTGTACCGCGAGCAACTCAGCGCCCACTTGTTCCACGTATAGGCCTTTCTCATCGATCTTTTAAAGAAATTAATTTAGATTAAGTACAGCATTTGTAATAGTCCAAATCAAATACCAAGTGGTTGGCGCTTACGCTGTCATAGCTCTAATAAAATATTGAATCTGTATAACGTACAAACAACAACACTCTTAACTGTACATCGGTGATACAGTAGCTGGATATAGCGTCACTGGATTCCAGGCCTGCCTTTATTATAAACAACTTCTATAAAAAAACAGTTTTATTTTCCGTCTGATCTTGTATATGCATTTCTAAATTCATTTCAAGTGTATGGAGTGCCTAAAATAGTATTCAACTTTTAAGGTCTTCAGTTAGTTTCACTTCATTTCGGTATTCGAGAGGAAATGCATGAGTTACAATAATAATTTTAAACAATAAAGAACCGACTTCACTTAGCCTCCACCTTTCCAAAAGCAAATGCTCGAGCTACTGTAAAAAATACTCGAATCACTATAGGTTCGCCTATAATATTTGAAGAGTCCCTCGATTTGTCCTGACGTGGTGACAATGGGACCAACTGTGAAGTATACTTTTTTAAACAAAAAAAGTATTTTTAATACAATTGCTCAAAAAGTTTAGTTTATGTAGCTGCAAATCGTGCGTAAAGTTTGATTTTATGCACTAGTGCTAAAAAGTAATCTGATCTGCAAATCGTGCGTAAAGTTTGATTTTACGCACGATTTGCAGATCAGAATTTTAAATAAATTAGTATTATGCGAGACCCGCTTATAAATGACCCACCTGAACTACGCGCGATTGGGCATAAAGGAGTATTATGCGAGACCCAATAGTATTACTTGAACAACGCGCGATTGAATGAAGCTGTCTTTCGTACACTGACAGAATATAAATGTAATTTTATTTCATTGTAGCTTTTTCGCAATTGTATTAAAAAACGTTGTTCGACACACGTGCGGAAGTGAAAATGACATAATTCTCGCACTTATATCGAAAACTACTATTTCCTAATCGGTCGAGCCGTCCTCGAATAATCGGTGAACATACAAAAAAAATTGTTTGAACAAAGATCCCGACGAATTGAGAACCTTTCTTTTCGTTCTTCCTTTCCTTCGAAATCTTGAAGTCGGTTGAAAATGCCTATTTGAAGAATTCCCTCGACTTTTCCAGGATGATGGGGATCATCAGATCCTGATCTGTTAATAATGGGACCAACTATGAAGAACCTACCCTTTCGAATAAGAAAGTATTATTAGTACAGTTGCTCAAAAAGTGGCTTTTTCCCTAGTAACGGGTGATAACAAAAAAATGAGACTCATTTTCTTTAGACATAAAAATTAAACAATTTACGTAAACAAAATAGTTTGTTCATGAAGTTGTGGCGATGTCTTAGAGGTTCTTTAATTTTGTTTATTTTATTTTTTCAAGCACTTGTATTTGTAAAAAATGGTGTCGAAACAAGAAGCTATGCGAAAATCCCTTGTACTTTTTTATATTTCAAACTTAAACATGGACAAATTGTCATTTCAGTAAAGGAAAATGTACCCGTATCTACTATTTGTAGAATTCTTACATCCCTGACTGTAGTTTACAGAAATGGTAGCGGGAGATCAGCAAACATAATGACCAAGGGAAGACTGAACAAACAGAATTGCATCTTTAATGATGATGATTCCACCAGCCAACAAGTTGCCACGAAAAATTTCAAGTTTTCTAACGGTACCTACATTTGTTGATGTTTAAAAAGATAGGTCTAGAATGCCGCTAGCAGATAAGATTACTAGAATACATAGATCAGCAGAAATAAATTTTATATCACAGTGTCGCTGGACGATTCGAAATCACACATGAAAATCATTAATTTTAGACGTCGAGTGAAAATCCGATACCTCAAATTTTTTTCACAATGTGGCTGGATGCAAAATATTTTTTAGTCATGTCGTAATTTAGTATTTAAACAATAGGAGAGCTGAAAATTTTACCCAGTTGATAAAAGGGATCAAGGTCACAAAAGGGAAAAACATGCCGTCCAACGATCTTGTTCGGACATTGTGTCTGAACTTTGACGAACAGCTGACCACGGGCCCTATTCTTATGTCCATTGATGGTTTTGTAAATAAATATTATGTGTGAATTGCCTAAGAACATCCAAAACTCAAAAAAAGGTAGAGAAGATTTTTTTTTTCGCCTCTGAAAGAATTCTCATTTTTTTGTTATCACCCGTTAGTTTAGCGTTCGTTTTACTATTCCAACGTTTAAATTGCAACTTCTTGAGTGTTTTTGTATCTGATTGATGCGATGCGTAAATTTGGTAAAATTCTTAAAAAAGGGTGATTGTAGGTGTAGTACTAAAGTTACCTCAAAATTTTAACGCTGGAAAGGTATAAAGCGCTCGTACGAGAAATAAAACTCTCCGCACGCTAAACCACTAGGAAGCCACCTGTTGCCCATTATTTTATACACCGTGGGCCCTAATAACTAGAAAGATTTTAAAAGTGTATTCCTGATCATATTTAAATACAAAAATGTCATATAAACGTTTCTGGAATACGCCTAGTTTCAGAGTTAATACCAATTAAAAAAAAACTTTTTTTTATTATAACTCAGCACAAAACGCCTTTTTGATGGCGTTGTTGCAGTGGCAATAGTGATTGGGCATTGTTTACACGTCCTTGACAAGGAACTGCACAAAACTAAAATTTGTTTTTGGCGATCATTTGGCGTGAAAAAAATGGGAATTTTTTTTCGCAAAATTGGCCTAAAGTCATTAATATTTTTTCCTTTTTTGGTCTCAGAAATGCGTGATTAAGATCTTTCGGGTTACTCGAGCCCACGGTGTATATATATATATATATATATATATATACTAGCTGTGCCCGCGGCTCCGCCCGCGTGGAATTCGGTCTCTGTCAGTAAGCGGCTAATTCACCCCAAATTTCTCTCCCGCTACCCTGGAGTAAAGTTGACAGATGGATACGCTAGAAAACAGTAGTCCTGATAAAATATTTTACAATCACCACTAAATGAAACTACACTCAAAAATCAATTTTTTGTCCTTATAATTTTTTTTGGCATGATTTAAACGACATATAGTAGTAGGTGCATATCGGACGATACAGTACCACCTTTGTATTTATACTTTCATGTCCACGGCAAATGTCATCCAAATCGATCCTCCCGTCAAATCAGTCTTTTCACGTATACGCTACGCTACGTATAACCTATTCAATATTGAAAAAGATCTATTCCATAATACCCAACACGATAGGGTTGGAGCGAAAAAAAAATCACCCCCCCATTTTATGTGTAACACATAAAATGCGGGGACAAAACTAAAAAAAATATTTTATGTGTACCCTAGACATAATGTGGAGGGTACACATAAAATATTTTTTTAGTTTTTATTCTATTACTTTGCGGCGTAATTGATGCACGTACTGATACCAAATTTCAGCTTTCTAGTGCGAACGGTCACTGAGCTAGACCGCGGACAGACGGACAGACAGACGGACGGACATGGCGAAACTATAAGGGTTCCTAGTTGACTACGGAACCCTAAAAAGACATAAATAGTAGTTAATGTAACTGTTACGTAACTTATTACAGCCTTATAAGGCTTTATAAGGCCTTAGCCTAACTACGTACAGAAGCATACACTGCTTTATCTACACACATATTAAAAATCCTAAATGACGTGTTCAGAAACCATTAGAATGACCGCCATTACACCGCCATGACCAACCTTATTGTGCCGGCGGTCAGGGAAGAGGGCGGATTTTCATTACGGTACCGTAAGTAATGAATTTGCATACGTTTTTACCACACTGTCACAGATACACTGATGTTACGTTACTGGTTGCAATAATGGTGGTAATCACATACGGTTTCCGAACGCGGAAAAGAGGATTTATGATATTGGTGTAGATCAAGATATTTATTCTTCAATGTACATTACAGTGCACTAATGAACGTTAGAGAAAAAAAAATACGTGAGTGTCAACACTCGGTTGGAACAAAGTTGTTATTTAATTTATGACTGTTTCGTTATTTTTCCTTTTTTAATTCTTTTTTGATTTTACTAATTATTTTACTTATGAAATTTTTGAATTTTCAATTGCAATGATATTTATAATTTTAATCATTTTAAAATTACTACCCCATATACCTACAGGTTTGTACGGAACCCTCGGTGCGCGAGTCCGACTCGCACTTGGCCGGTTTTTTTCTAGCGGTATCAGTCTTGCGGTTTTTTTACACTTGACACCGTACTTCTTGCAAGTGCGTGCGCTTATAAAGAATGCCGTACGTTACATTTTTTGCGATTGCGGACCCGCTTTTTATAAACCGCAGTGCGTGCTAAGCCTTAAAGATACAGCTTGAGAGACAGATAATGTACCTATTGTTTAATTATAAAGAAAAATAAATCCTAATCTGACTGCTTCACAAAACGTTTGATATGTTTTCCTACCTAAACGGTGTCCTATAAATGTTAGATGATTTTGTAGTAGTTTCTGGTTTGGGCCATGCATCTTTGTCCGTCATATATAGTCCTCGAACCTGCAATAACCCTTTGACATTAATGACATTTTCAAATATTTCTTAAGAGCGAGTAAAGGTAAATTTAAAGCATCGACGGGTAACTTGTTATAAATATGAACACCTTGACCAAAAAATTACAAACTATTTCAATACCAAATTTCATCTAAATACGTACAGCGGTTATTGGTTGTTTCTTCCCCATGTAAACTTCCACCCCTTTTGCATTCACTTAAGGGATAATTTCTGAGATAAAACTATTTTATTTCCTTTTCAGAGCTCAAATTATCTCCATACCAAATTTTATCTAAATCGATTCTGCGGTTAATATTTCCCTATACAAATTTCCAACTCCCTTTTCACCCCTTTAGGGTTGCTTTTCGGGGTGAAAACTATCCTTTGTTCTTTCTTGAGACCCATACTATCTCTATACCAAATTTCATCTTTATCAGTTCAGCGGTAAAAAAATCTTCATACCAACTTCCAACCCCCTTTTCACCCCCACAAGGGTTTATTTTCGGGATGAAAACTATTCTGTCGTTTCTCGAGACTCAAATTATCTCATATCATACTAATTTCTATTAAAAATTCTCCATACAAACTTTCAACCCCCTTTTCACCCCCTCCAGGGTTGATTTTCGGGATTAAACCTATCTATTATCCTTTCCCGGGACTCAAACTATCTCTATACAAAATTTCATCAAAATCCGTTCAGCCGTTTTCACGTGATGCGCGGTCAAATAAACAGACAAACAGATAAACAGACAAACAGACAAAAATTCTAAAAATTGTTGAAACGTGTTCTGTTATCGATTCTAAGTATCCCCAGCCAATTTTTTTTCGAATATATTCCATGTACAGACTTTCGACCCTCTTCAGCTTTATTATATGTATAGATATATATATATATATATATACCCATACCCAGGGCAGTAAAATAAAGAACCGCTCAGATCACGGGCATTTGTGCCTTTATTACCTCCCGTGCATACACAATTTTACGTCTCCTCCTGGGTGTCAAGTGAGATTTGCTGCTGCGCGCGCGGGCGGTAAATGTCACTTACCGCCCGGAGTGGCGTAAAAGTATTTTTTTGCGTACGACCACAACTTACACATCCCAATTTCTTGAAACAACAGGTGTAGAACTTGACGAGGTCATTTTTATGAACGGTACACTTCTTGTAGGCCGCCTTCACTTGGTCCACTATAGTTATTACTTTTACCTTCGGAACAGTCTTCGTTTGCCGTGTTTGCTGTGATTGCTGTGAATTAGATAGGTATTTAGATTTCTGCAATAGTATCATACTATCGTGACATAATGTATTCTTTAATAATTTTAAACAAAAAAGAACTGACTTCACTTAAAGCCCTGTTACACTTTACTTTTTTTAGTGTCCTAACAAGCATCGTAATTAGGATCCTAACTTTTTTCAATAGAAAATTTACTTGTTAAATGCGGTTACACTTGACTAAATTTAGAAACTAAATCATTTAGGAAGCTAACTAGGACAAGTGTAATAGGGCTTTTAGCATCCACCTTTCCAACAGCAAATGCTCGAGCTACTGTAAGATCAAATACTCAAATCACTATAGGTGTGCCTATAATAGTTGAAGGGTTCCCTCGATTTCCCCAGGATCCCATCATCAGATCCTGACCTGGTTACAATGGGACCAACTGTGAAATATACTCTTTCAAACAAAAAAATAAATTTTCAAATCGGTCCAGCCGTTTTCGAATAATCGGTGAACATACATAACCTCGTGCCGCCCAATGTGCAATAGAGTGTACAAAGTAACACTCAGCATTAACGCCCTGACTTTCGAAAAAATAAAATGAGGTAAACGCCCAGTGTACAGTACGCTGTACTTAAAAGCTTATGAAATGTAATTTTTATATTTTCGCGCGTAATTGAATTTCACCTTGACGTCGTGAATAGTCGGTTCAATGGCGACCATTTTGACAGCTGACGTTTGACAGATATGCAGAGACAAGTTTTTGGCCTCCGCCATTTTGTCACCATGCCGCGTACGCGCACGACACGTAAGTATTTAATCTTAATTAATTAATTGAATCATGGCTTTTTTTGTTTTGAGGATGACATAAAAATTATCCTAAATGTGTGTTTTACTGAAATAACCTGTTATTTGTTTGTAAAAGTACTAATAATTATTTTTAATTCCTTATCAGAATATTATGTACATTGTAATGCATATTGGGCGTTTGTGAAGATGTGATATTGTAACATTAATCTCGGAAAAATTGATCTCAAAGTTATTAAATAACTTCCATTAGTATAAATGTAGTAATTTTTAAGTTAAAAAGTTGTTAAAATATTTTTTTTAGTTTTTTCTCAAGCATTTTGGAGCATTTTGTTTTCTAAAAACATATTTTTTTCTTTTTGCAGATATTACTGATGTATAATTTGTTAGAGTTGGGAGAAATGTTATGTGATTTAGTGCCTAAAACTGAATAAAAGTAGGTATTATGTGATTTTGTGCCATAAATCTCTTGAAAAAATTGATTTCAGAGGTATTGCATAACTTTTTAAAATGAAAATGAATAGAAAATTAAGTTTTTTGTTAAGCAAGTTATAAACCTATTTTTTTAAAGCTTGTTATCAAGCATTTTTAAGCATTTTTATGTGATTTTGTGCCTTTAAACGTAATAAAAAGTTGGTTTGTAGTTAAATGTTTATATTATTTACAACTTCAACCAAAGACCCAATGTGCATGGAAGTGAACAAAAGATACGAAGTTAGAATTCACTTTATTGTATTTATTTGTATTCACTTAGACCCAGAAAAATAAAATTAAAATCCCACTTGAGTTTATCACTGAAAAAAAGTCATTTATTTTGGTGGGCGTTAACGACTATAAAACATATTGGCTTATACATTGCACATTGGGCGTTTAGCTGAACTTGCGTTTTTTTTCTTGGGCGTTACGAGGATAAATAAATAAAAAGTAGCAAAAAATAATAATTTTAAACCAATAATTTTAAACAAAAAAGAACCTACTTCACTAAGCATCCACCTTTCCAACACCAAATGTTCGATCTGCTGTAAAAAATACTCAAATCACCATAGGTGTGCCTAAAATAGTTGAAAAGTTCCCTCGATTTCTCCTCATCATCAGATCCTGACATGGTTACAATGGGACCAACTGTGAAGTATACGCTTTCAAACAAAAAATGAATTTTCCAAATCGGTCCAGCCGTCTTCGAATAATCGGTGAACATACATAAAAAAAAAAAAAAAATAGCAAAAACAAAGATCCCGACGAATTGATAACCTCCTCCTTCGAAATCTTGAAGTCGGTTGAAAAGAACCGACTTCACTTAGCATCCACCTTTCCAAAAGCAAATGCTCGAGATGCTGTAAAAAATACTCAAATCACTATAGGTGTGCCTATAATAGTTGAAGAGTTCCCTCGATTTCTCCAGGATCCCATCATCAGATCCTGACCTGGTTACAATGGGACCAACTGTGAAGTATACTCTTTCAAACAAAAAAAGAATTTTCCAAATCAGTCCAGCCGTCTTCGAATAATCGGTGAACATACATAAAAAAAAAATAGCAAAAACAAAGATCCCGACGAATTGATAACCTCCTCCTTCGAAATCTTAAAGTCGGTTGAAAAAAGGAGTGTATAAGTTCCTAAAGGGTAGGCAACGCGCATGTGGATCCTCTGGGGTTGCATGCGTCCATAGGCTACGGTAACTGCTTACCATCAGGCGGGCCGTATGCTTGTTTACCACCGTCGTGGTATAAAAAAAAAACCGGCCAAGTGCGAGTCGGACTCGCGCACCGAGGGTTCCGTACAAACCTGTAGGTATATAGGGGTAGTAACTTTAAAATATTTTTATTATATGATGTAACTAAAAATTTACGGTTTTCGCAATTTTTCCTTTATCTGTGCTATAAGACGTTGCTTCGTACCAAATTTCAAGATTCTGAGTTCACGGGATGTACCCTGTAGGTTTTGATTCCCTTGCGAGCGAAAATTTGCGGAAATTTGCGGCATAAACGGCTGTATCTTTTGATTGCGTTGGCTTAGAAGTCTGCTTTTTTCACAGCTTCAAGGGACAGTAGACCTGAGTATTTGATATAAATTTCAGCTTCACCCGTTCCTGAGAAAAATGGTCTTGACAGACAGACAGACAGACAGACAGACAGACAGACAGACAGACAGACAGACAGACAGACAGACAGACAGACAGACAGACAGACGGACAACAAAGTGATCCTATAAGGGTTCCGTTTTTTCCTTTCGAGGTACGGAACCCTAAAAAGAAAAATGATAATGGATTTTTTCAGCTGAGTACCGTGTTTAGGTTACGAAGCTTGCTGAGTGGCCTGAACCATCCTACTTTTCGTTGTAAATAAGTAAATTTGACACATTTTCGTAAAATGCATATTAAAGAATACTTGGCCATTACTTTAATTTGCTGTATTGTGACGAAGAAAAGGCCTTAATTAGGCTACCAATCCCGTTAGCTTAGTTTAATAATAACAACTCTAAATATTCTTCATCATAGTAACTCAGTTGTCTCTCGATTTGTATGAAAATAAGCATTTACCACTGCGTTACCATCTTTATACATTAATCCATATTATATGAATTTTAGTTTTTTTCCTATTTGGTTCAGGTACAATTTGGGAATACAATTTTATACTTACACGAAATGTAATGTCTATCATACTTTTTTCTGGCATAATCAGAGGGTCAGAACATTGCAAACTCGAATCATAAATGCCCTCGGGTTTACTCTCGGGCATCAATGACACTCGTCCGCATATCTCTTACCTCCCACGTAATCAGACGCTTGCAACTCCGGAAGTGTCCATGCACCTTGCCGGCCCTATATTCACTGTGTTGACGACTAAAATCACAAGATGGACCGTCGTCAACACAGTGCATCCTCTTTGAGCTCTCTGTAGGACTAGCATATCTTACATTGTAGCCTGTCACTTCATACTTCGAGTCGCGCTTGAAGTCTGAACTCGTGCGTCACACGTCAAGATATGCCAGGCGTACAGGCCCTGTAGCCAAGATTTATTTATGTATTTAATCTTTATTGCACAAAAAGAAAACTTATCGTACAAAGGGTGAACTTAATGCCATGAGGCATTCTCTACTAATCAACCTTAGGGCCAAGCAGAAAGATTGTAGGCGGTGCTTCTAACTATACAGAAAACAAATTATATGACAGAAGCATATAATTAAAAAGATGCGAAACTACATCCTTAATTCTTACACATAAACTACATAAATCAATACATATATACATATATAGACATACATACGATACGACCATACATATATAAATATACACGGTGCCCATGAGCATTGCGAGAGATTTTAACCACGCATTTCTGAGGTCAAAAGAATGAAAAAACATTATATGACTTTTGTTGTAAAACGCCAAAAAAAATTTTTTTTTGTTATTTTTTTTTTTCAGTTTTTTGGAATGCTGTTCTACATAAAAAGTAAATGTCATTAGAAAAAAGTAACGGAAAAAGTAAATTGCTACATTTTTTCTCGTAAAAACTAGTCCATGCAAAGTGTTTCTTAGGTCTTTGATATCAGTCAATAAGAGATGTCTAGACTATGCCCCATACCGGTGAGATCGCCATCAAAAAATCATTTTACACTGAGAAACAATTCAAAATGCAATTTTTTGTAAGTAGTATTTACTCTGAAACTATGGCGAATTTCGGAAAAGTTTAAAGGACATTTTGTTCTCTAAATATGATCATGAATACACTGTTAAAGTCTCTCGCAATGCTCACGGGCACCGTGTATATCCGAAGAATCTTGTTAGAGAAGATACTTAGGATTTCTTTGATCCACCAGCAAAGAAATCACGCACAGATTTTTTAAAAGCGTACTTGCTCGGTGCTTTTCTAATTTTCAAGATGACAATCGTTTGCAGAAAACGAAACGAAACGCTACACGCTCTCGCTCACTCTTCCTTATTAGTGCGATAGAGAGACGTTTCTATTCGTTTTCTGCAAACGATTGTAATCTTGGCTAAACCTCCTGGTGACCTACTCACCTGCGTCACAACTGTAGGTGTAGTTTGAGTCGTTTGAGTTGTTTGAGTCGTTTGAGTCGTTTGAGTTGTTTGAGTTGTGGTTAGTGCTATTCGGCTGCGGTTGTTATAGTGTCGTAGTTCAAAAGAGTAGACTTCACTCCAAACCAAAGCTGTCGCTATCAGGTAAATGAACGCCATCTTGAATTTTTCAAACAGTTTAACTCTTCCGTTTTGCGCGACCAAATGATATTAGTGTCCAGAAACTAAACTAATAAACTGTTTTTCTTCCTAACTATCGTGCTGTGTAGATGAAAGCGGAAAATCCAGGACACTTCTGCAGCAGACTTATCATTACAACACTCGAATACTCCTAATGAGCTTGCGCTCCTAGCGAGATCAATTGAAGCGAAAACGGTGTAGTGTTTTTATATACTGACCGGCTGAGATGGCAAGCGGGGGGCGGCGGAGATCACATCCTATTGTGATCAAGATTGGGAAGTTATGTAAATATCTTGCTATAATCGTTTGTTTTCTTACTTATGATAGCTTATAAAACAAATTGTGTAGCAACGTTATTGATAATTCACTTCCTATTTTTATAGACGGAGAGCCAGCCACGTCGGATATGCCACAATGAGAGCAACGAAACCCCTCTAGTCAGTTTGCTATACTATGCTTGTTTCTAGATCTGCTCATCTGGCAGCTGTAAAATGGTGGAGGTCAAATTATGTAAACTACTTCAAGAAAGAAATCATGGAGTTCTGGGTTTGATGCAATATTATGAGAAATTAAATAAATACTTACATTATATCATAACCAGAAGTTTCTGTTGAGGTAAAGTAGTGCCAAATGATGTATAATGCAATTTATAGTTTGTCGCCTACTGTTTTTGATTCCGTAATAATACACAATGTTGTTTGTTCTAATGTTAAAATATAGGCTCTACCCTCTATAAATGATACAACTTCGGCAGTTTTTACCTATTTTGGTATTACTATTTTCCAATTCAGATATTTTGCTATCCTGTTACTCTGACCTCCACCCATTAACACTTTCACGACCAGGAACCCGGGCTAAGCGGGCTCTCTGTTCGTAGGCGCTTTCCGCTACATACGAGGAAAACGCTAGGATCGGCTACGAGCGTAGCGCGTATGGACTAAGACCTGGCCACGTCAGATATGACACAATAATGAGAGCAACCAAACCAGTCTAGTTAGATTGCTATACTTTCCTTATTGCTAGATCCGGGCATTTGGCAGCTTTTAATGGGCGGAGGTCAGAGGGACAGACTAGCAATATTTTTGAATTGGAAAATAGTAATATCAAAATAGATAAAAACTGCCGAAGTTGTCTCAGTTATAAAGGACAGGGCTTATGTGTTAACATTAGAACAAAATACATTGCGTATTATTAAGGAAACAAAAACAGCAGGCGACAAACTATGAATTTCATTGAACGTCGTTTGACACTACTTTCCCCAACAGAAACGTTTGGAAATAATATAATATAATTTTACATAATATTGCATCAAACCCAGATCTCTAGAATTTATTTTCTTTAAGTAGTTTGTATTCTTTTACCTCCACAACTTTACAGCTGCCAGATGTCCAGATCTAAAAACAAGCATAGTTATAGCATAGTGACTAGAGGGGTTTCGTTGCTCTCATTATTGTGTCATATCTGACGTGGCTATCTCTCCGTCCAGTAGCGAAGTGTGGTGCGGAAAGTGTTAAAAGTTGCCAGATGCCCGGATCTAGCAATAAGGATAGTGTAGCAATCTAACCAGACGGGTTTTGTTGCTCTCATTATCGTGTCATAGCTGACGTGGCCAGCTCTTAGTCCATTAACTCAAGCGATCCAGCCTCAAGGTGAACATCTTGAAAAGGTATTTTTCTACTTGTCGATTGTAATGCTTGAATTGAGATTGTGTAGACCGAACTACTAGCGCATACTTTTCGATAGAGCTTTTATGGTCGCATTTTGTAGCATCGCCATCGCCAACAAAGGATCTTCATACAATATTGTAACACTGTTGTCTTCCTTCCCGACCGCCGGCACAATCCACCGGGAGACAGAACTTACTCAATTGTATAGAGGCAGCAGGTCTTTCCTTAAACTCTATTCTTACCGGCTTGCATATATTGAGCACTCGTAGAAAAAGTATTGTATACAATAGTGACATAATCAAGCTTTTCAATCTCGTACCTTACTTGCTCCATGGCCTAAACACGGTACACTGGACTGAAAAGCTCTTAATTATGTCACGATTGTATAAGATACTATTTTAATCCTTTGACCGCCAAGCATCGGAAAGAAAAATCGTGCCGCTGACGTCAGAGCAAAATGTGCGCGAGCGCACTCGGTTATATTTTGGACGTGATCACGCGCTGGCGCTGATGGCACGGCTTTCCGTGTGCGTGATTTGACATCTTTGGCCGGCTAAGGCTAAGGGTGAGTTTATATTATTATATTGAAATGAAACACATATAAAACATGAAGAACTGTTTACTATCAGAGTAACGTGGACGTCTCGACACAGTGACATATTTAATAGTAATTATTTACAGTAAGTGTGTACCGTCGCCATCAAATATATCGGAGCGGCCAAGGTCGTCAAAAATATCTGAGCATGCACTTTATCGAGGCTTTTAGAGGCCTTGACAATAGAGGCGTTGTTCAGATATTTGTGAACACCTTGGCCGCTCCCATATATTTGATGGCGACTGTACTTAAGGCCTGTCGCGAACATCGAAATGTAGTTTAGTTGTGAACCTAGAAATTATAGGGACATCTAAACTGTGATGATGATGACATGTCATCATTAGCGAATTTTATCGTGTATCAAATAATTGTTTATAATAGTTTGTTTAAAATAATTCTATAAATGTGGACTACTAGGAAGGCCGGTGAAAACTTTTGTAGAGGGCGCTGTTCCACATTCCATACAATGAGAGAAAGAGACAGAAGATGAATGGTCCTTAACTAGTATGCAGTCAAAAAGTTTCTTAGGCAGAAACCTTCCCTGTGGTGTTAATCTACAGCATTTTAATTTTAGTGTATTTCAGGAACCTGTGGGGTTGAATTTCGGAGCAATTCTAGACAAAACATTGAGTCATTTTCCTGAAAATAAATAAAAACTTCTTCGCCCCATACAAATTTAGCTTTTCTAAGGATCAATGTTGCAGATGTCACTTTGACAGTTGCCTTCCCCATTGTTTCAACCTAATGTGGAGTTTGAACCCGACAAGTAAGTGTGTGTGCACGAGACCACAGCAACATCGAATCACAGTTTGTCTTAGCGGGATTACTTCCCTGTATATTCTAGGTCAATGGTTACAGTCTCCACTCTACATAACGTTAAAATATGAAAAATGACGTTTATTTGTGGTGGGCTCTAACTGCGTCTCTTTCGCTCAAATTATGCAAGTGCGATAGAGAGAGCGATAATGAAATCTCGATACTCGCGACAGGACCTCATATTTATACACGCGGGGCGCGATAATTCATTCCAATCTCACTCTATAAAAGGCATAAAACTTTATTTAAAATTTTCCAAATTTCCCTAGAAAACATCCAAATTTTTACATCAGCCATTAATTTATTTGATAGAAGTTAAAATATGAAACAAAACAATTAAAAACGGATTTTATCGCGTGTACTGAGCTTAAATTACATCCCGACGTTTCGAACACTTTACAGCGTTCGTGGTCAACGGGCCGACTGAGGAAAAATAAACAATTTCCTCCGTTCAAAAACTATCACAATATGCAAACCTACCCACATATTAAATAATAAACAAATTTAGTGTTTGCACATGCCAGAGGGGCCATTATAAAAAACAAATTATTTATTATTAGGTACAAAACAAATTATTAAACAAATATTTGTAATATTTATTTTCAAAGTTTAATGTCCACAGATTACAAATGTCAAAATAATATATTATAAAAAATGTACAAAAACCAGACTACAAGAGTACAAGAAGTACTAGTCAAATAACCCGCCCCGTGTTATTCCCGGCGCAAAGGTTCCCATTACGCTCGCAGCATTGCCACGCTGGATCGCAATTGACAATCTTTGTACCAGGAATGACCCGGAGCGAGGGTCAAGACCCCTCTCGCAACCGCCTCCCAATCTCCGCCACAAAAGCCTTGGCCTCTGATCCCCAACATCCAGTAGTCTCGACCGCAAACGGGACTAATAAGTAATTGTGGAGAGCCGAGTACTTAGCATGCTTCCCGCTGGCCGCCGCGTACTAACTAAACAAATTATTTTATTATTATTAATTATTATTTTTTATTTTTAAATTTTTAAATTAGTATTAAATTATTATTAGTGTCCACACTGTCCACCATTATGGTCTCACAGTCCTATGTCTAGCTTGCTCCTTAACCAAATGAATAACTGGATCCCAAGCTGGTGGTACCGAAAAACCATCCTCTCTGTTGAAATTTGGATATTTTTAATCTCGATTGCCTATCGCAACATTCGGGGAATGTAACGTTTCTCCTTGACGAGGATTTGCGGTTTGTCAAATTTAACTGAGTGGTTGGGCCTATCCGTGACATGCTCACAGACTGCTGACCTTGGTCGACGGTGCTTTACATCGGCTATATGTTCCTTTACCCGAGTAGAGATGCTCCGCTTAGTCTGGCCTACATATGATAGACCACATTCACATTCCAGCCTGTAGACCCCTGCACTCTGTAGAGGAGTAGCCGACTTCACTGACCTCAGGAACTGTAACATCTTCTTCATTGGCTTAAAGTAAGTTTTGATCGAAGCACGTTTCAAGATGTTGCTCCTCAGTGACTCCTCGGAAAATGAAAAATAATAATTAATAATAATAAAAATAATTTGTTTAATAATTTGTTTTGTAATAATAAATAATTTGTTTTTATAATGGCCCCTCTGGCATGTGCAAACACTAAATTTGTTTAATATTTAATATGTGGGTAGGTTTGCATATTGTGATAGTTTTTAAACGGAGGTAATTGTTTATTTTTCCTCAGTCGACCCGTTGACCACGAACGCTGTAAAGTGCTCGAAACGTCGGGATGTAATTTAAGCTCAGTACACGCGATACAATCCGTTTTTAATTGTTTTATTTCATGACTAACTATCGCGGCAACCGAAGACAATAGAAGTTAAAATACTTAAGTATAGTTAACTATAGTAGTAGTACACGTTAAAGAATTACTATTTTGACAAACACTTTCGACAGCTGAACTAGATCGCGCGTGCACTCTTTGGGTCAGATTTGCTGGGCAATAATTAGTTAAAACCCACTAATAACCCAAGACCCCGCATAGCCGGGCGACCCCCGCTGCCACGCTCGAAGTAATTTCACCCTATATTGAAACACTAATTTATTGTAAGTGACAGTATACTTAGTACGTCTCCATGGCAACCATTAATGTCTGACTCTCTTACGCCCCACGGAACAATGGCGCGTTCCCTGTCTAGCATTGCGTGTTCCCCTCCCGCACCCCTTCTTTTTGGCAGCTTAGGTTTCAAAGAAATAACGCGCTAAGCGGAGTATAGAGATATCTTGTATATGGTTAAAGCAATGGCGCGTAGTTTCAGTGTCCGCGAGGCAACCGGATGGTGCGCGGTATTTAAGCTCCGTACGTGTTGTGTAACCACCCTGTGCAACCCGAACTGACCCACGTTGGACTCCCCCCCTCCTCACTTTTTACCGACTTCCAACTCTGACGGATCGATAACCGTCCAGCCGGTGTGAATGGCAATTTGTATGCTGGTATAAGATACTGGAAATTGAGGGGCGAGGGGGGGGGGGGGGGGGGAGGATGATGAACCAAGCCCAATGGGGGTCAGTTCGAGTTGCACAGGGAGGTTCCACAAGACGCTTAAATACCGCGAGCCATCCGGTTGCCTCGCGGACACTGAAACTACGCGGCATTGCTATGAATAAATGTTATGATAATTGATAACTGAATTGCCAGACTTTATAAAAATGCGCTGGTAGCCTGGTGGTAAGACGTCCGAATTTCAATCCGGTGGTCTCGGGTTCAAACCCTGGCTCGCACCACTGAGTTTTTTTTTATACCACGACGATGGCAAACAAGCATACGGCCCGAGTCACATGCGTGTTGCCGACCTTGAGTTTTCGGAACTTATATGTACAAAATATGATTTGATATTTACCAGTCGTTTTGCGGTCAAAGACAACATCGTGAGGAAGCCGTATGTAATCTCAATAAGGCCTAATTCCCCTCTGGGTTGGATGTTCAGATGGAAGTCGCTTTGGTTAACACTAGTGCCTACGCCAATTCATGGGATTAGATTGCCAAGCGAACCTCAGGTTCAATTTAGCTGTGACAAAGAGACAAACGCTAGAAAGATGATGATGAACTGGATTGAACTTTAACACTGGACAATTCAGTTGCAGTCATCTAGTAAAGCTGTCGAAACCGTTTCACGAAAATCGAATTTATAACTGTGTACATTTACCTACTACAGTTCTTAGTTAAATTCCCATCGAAATCATACAAAACGTACGACCAGTTCGAGTTAGGTAAAATTAATTAAAACAATTTAAGGTGATTTGGGGCAAATCCGTCTTTCCATAAGTGTAAGTTTGGGGCACGTCTGACATGACGTACCTATTCCAGTCACAATGAAAGTTCACAATGGATTTGCCTATAAATATTACTCTCATTATATTTTTGGATAACACGTCTTCGGGATGCTCTTCTTTAATGATTTCACCGAAAAAGTACAATAAATATTTATGAACAGTTATGGAAAATCAATCCTAAAAGCATTATTTAACTTAAATACTAATATTTTAGCAGTTCTAAACCATAATGAACCCTAGGTCCTACACTACGCGCTAACTATAAATCATATTCATTAAAATATAACAACATAATCGCTATGCTATTTAGTAAAATCATGTGAAACGTGTGTAATATTTCAGTAGGTAGGTAGGAAAAATTACCTATCATTTGAGTTGAGTTTGAGTTGCTAAAGGTTACATGGGACAAGATAGTCCATATCTGCATATTTAATAGGGAAAAAACGACTGTGCCCATTCTTTACCCGGTCAATCTCAATCGACAGTTTTTATTGAAAAAGTAAATATATGATCCAGTATTGACACAGTAAACTTTAAAAACGGATACTTTTTACCGAAGTATTTTTGTTTTTCTAATAGATTTGTCTGATTTCCTTTCTTTACCTTACTAATATTTTAAAATGCATATAATACACACTTTTCACATCATATCACACTACTCGTTTACCAATGTCGTCAACACTGATAGTAATGAAAACCTTCGTCTAAATTTACACTTATTTAATTAATATAATTATTACTACAGTATAAGACTTTTTTGTAACTTTCAGAGTTGATTAATACAAGTAGGTAGTGTTGTAAGTTCAGTAGGGGCAGTTGCAATGTATTGCAACTGAGAAGCACAAAGGGTGGGGTAAAATTAACACGAGGGGAAAATAGGATCGTACGGCTCTTGTTTAAATCTATAGAATGCGTGACATGGGTCGGTTTTTTTTGCATCCCATAATATGAAGGTAGGTATTATAGGTATAAAAGTTACAGAAAAGCCTTATCCAGAAATTATCATGCCATATAGAAACTCCTCACATCTACAAATTGTCAAATCAGTCAACAATTCTTGATTTATTCATAATACCGTTAAATTTCAACTATTCATAAGATAATTTGTAACTCTACTACTAGATAAATATTAGAAATGCTTTTAAAGTAAGAAGAGAAGAAATATGTTTTCTATGACTTCGTGATACGTGAAAATGTATAAGTAATAATACAGAAAAATAACAGTAAGTACGCATTTTAATATTATAATATAGTACATACAGACCTGCAAGCATTTACCAACAATTTACATATCTGGTTTTATTAGGTAGGTGCATAACTTTGGTTATATCTTTTGAAACATGCGATTTGTACAAAACGATAAAATCATTTTGTGTTGGGTTAAAAGCGTTCGCATAAGGAGACGGTTAGAGTTACGTACTTATTTTTCCTCGACACTCTTACCCCAGTCTAGTAAGGAAATGTCGACAGTGAGAGGTACCTCCTTGCTTCTTATATTTCTGGAAAACGTAACGTTTTATAGACTAATTAAGCTAAAATATTAATCTCGATGCTTGTAAGTCTGTACGAAGTTAGTGAAAAACCAGAAATATGCATAAGTAAGTCAAACCATAAGCTTACATTTATTTTTATTCAACTTAGGAACTTCTGTGCTAAAATATTCAAAATGCAATACAGAATATGAGTTAGTTTTTTTGTATATATGTGATCAAAAACAGTTTTTGTGGATTTAATATATTTAGTATATTCTTGAAAGTCTTCTGTCCCAAATGAAATTCCTAAATCAATTCCATTGTTATACTTAACACAATGTTTTACTTTTATAAATGCAAATTATTTTCTAAAAACTTGTCAATGTAATGTTTACACTTTTGCATTCCTCATACAAATTATTTAAACAGCTCTTGACAGGTGTAAAACATAAACTTAAATAGATGTCATATACAAAGGAAAAAGCGATCAGGGTCGAACCAGCGTCTTCTGCAATTCTTTGTTTTTTTTTATATAAATTATATTTCGTATATGACAAGTTTATAATTTCCATAGTTGTGTTTATATTTAAAAATAAACACATTAAAATATTTTGCAATATAGGTAATTTGATTTGTTCTGTAGAGCTTTAAACCGTTTTTTATTTAAACCATTTTTTTTGGATTTAGGCTGAATCATATTGAGCCATTTATAAAATCACTGATGTACAATTTCTAAACTTGTATGCATTCATACCATAGAACGTGTTAAAAGTACTCCTAAAAAGCCAAAATACGTTTGATATGATAAAAATTGCATATTATTACTTTAAGATTGCTTCAGGTATAAAAATTATAGTATCTATCACTCAATGATAATTTGCTAAAATGTTGTCATGTTCATTATACACTTTTTATTAAAAGGTATTAATTAATATAAAAAGTAATAGTACTTCGTTTCTATAACTTATATTTAAAAAATATCAGTTAGGGTAACAAGAAAGTACTCGTTTGGGAAAAAATTACAATAGTATAATATAACATATTAACTACTAAACAGACCAAAACGCGAGGCCGAGAGAGAAGTCAAAACTAAGGGTTTGCATCTCGTTATGATTCAATGAGTAATGCCATCATTAAACAACAATCTATATGTTAATTTTATAACGAGTGCGAGTGAGATTCCTACTTTGACTATCTCTTTTGCACTCTACGTTTTTTTGTGAGCTCACTCTTTATACACCTCCATGCTGCATGTGGTCATTTCTATATGGGATTATATTGCTGTTCAGTTCGTTTTTTTTTTTTAATAGCCTATTTCGTGTCCCACTGCTGGGCAAAGGCCTCTCCATTTTTGCGCCATATGGGGTAAGAGTAAGTTCAGTTCGTAATAAAAGATAATAAAATAACTTTTCACACCACCTATTCGTATACGGGATTTTTCTTCCCTGCTAGGAGGGAACAAAGTCGCATTTTTCTGATCTAGGACATCATTTTCTTTGAGCCAATCCATCATTACAAACATATTTATTATTAAATTGATCGATTCATTATAACATTATAGGTAGCACAATAAGCACATATAAAGTTAAAATTAATTTGATTCGACAATAACTTTTTTATTTTTCCCTAAATTGGTGTGAAAAGCAGTATGTATCACAACTATTTTACTATTTAAGGAGCAAAACTATTTTCATCTTGGGCGTTGACACTTGAATCCCTCACTACGCTCAGTCTACTTTAGACTGCATCGCTTCGTTTGGGATTCAATGCAAGCCCTCGTCGTTAATATTTAATTTTGCTCCCTTACATAATCTACTATTTAAGATATAAAATAATGTTTCCCCTATCTCATCATTTCTCCTACCCTAACTTCAACAAAATTATTTAAAATGTGTGTAGGTACGTTTGTTCCATTTTTGTAATTCCTTCTTAGGCACTTACAATTTTTTTGAGATACGGTAGCTACATAAAGTCATATTATTTATTTAGTAAAGATAAATAGACTTAGCCAAGGTATGATTCTGAGCTAATGTATGATTAATAAAAGTATAAAATTACTTATATTAGGGGAAATTTTTCTTAAAAATAAGATGCTCAGGTAAATATTATATCTGCTAGTAAAAGATGCGAATTAAAATGAACTCATATTTTCAAAGATAATATAGAACTTAGATTTAGGTAGATATTAAAGTTTTTTGTGAATAAAATAAATATTGTAGATTAGTGTATAGTTGAAGTACATTACTAACATCATTAAAATTTAAGAGGCAGTGCGCTCACGTTAAAACCACTCATTAAAAATCCTTATGAAAATGGACAGAAGCTTGAAAGCAATTCAAAAATTACTTATTTTTTCAAAAATATCATCTGGTAAGCACATCCAAAACTTTGAGTAAATTTTAGTAAAATAAGCGGTACACCTTCGCTAAGAGCTCTACCCTGTTGCTGATGGCTCGGCTGGCTGAGAGGGACGCCGTTACAAGCGGAAGTGAGATAGAGGATTCAAAACAATCGTTACATTATCCAAAGTTACATGATACATGGTATATAAATAAGATAAGATAGATGGGATAAGAGTTACTTATTCCTAATGGATAAGGTAAGAGAAATACTTGTATAAGTTCGTCATGTAATATCTCTTGTCCAAAAGTCACTCTTAGCCCATATGACATTCAAGTAAGCTGCATGAACTAAGTATCTTACTATTAGATAAGAGTCTCAGATCCCCTTCCACCATATACACCCGTCCCTTTTAACCCATATATAAGCGTGAGAGACAGATGATTTATTGCGTTTGCTCTAACGTGCCCCCTCAATAACTGCCGAGACGCTTAATTTGGGGATATAAAATATGTTGATTGTTCTTTAAAAGTAATAATCCATATTTTTAGAATACGACGTGAAATAATACTAATATTGATATTTATATATAAATCCTATTGTTTAATTTGACGACTATTCTGATTAAGTTTTACTAGCCCCTAAATACTAGTTTCTGTATCTATTATATTTATGTGTAACTAAAACTTTTCGGTCAGTTTTGAATAACCCGCTATTGTTTTTTTGTATTATCTATAAAATATTCAATATTGCTAATTCAAATCACTAATGGTTGTCATCACTATTGACTTTTTTATAAACTAATTATAAAATAACTATTGGGAAACTAAACACTATACTGATTTAGTATATAATTAAATAAACCTGACTGTTACATCTGCCTTTTTTAAGTATGCCAAGTAAGGCCAAGTATGAAAGTTAATGTATATTTTTTTGGCAAATTTGCTGGCGTTTACACCGTACTATTTGGTCTGTAAAGAAATGAGAAATTTTACATGATAAGGGCATTGGTTGAATATTCTTTTTTTTTTAGATTGTAGGACTTATTAAAATTTCAATATTTTTTCGTTGTTATAAAAAATGCGTCTATATATAAAGCCTGACCAGAAATATATGATCATGCGCCATGTTGCGGAATTTCATTGGAACTAATTTCTTACACTGGCAATAATTTTAATGACAGAATGATATGCATGTGTGAGTGCATGTGATAGTCACTCACACACTGTTGTCAAGTGTCATTGAGGCTGTTTACTTGAATAATAATAGTGTTGAATATGAAATTATAAACCACAAAAAATCCCAACATTATCCATATTCAAGAGCGAAACATTGTAAATAGTGTATATAATAAACTGCTGTAAATAATACGCTCGGGAAATGAAACTATTTCGCCGTGAAACATTTTCAAATTAACATCAGAGCTGATAGGTAAACAAATCAAGATGTCACTATACCATAGACAATACTACGTTCTATGACTGTTGCCATATAAATGAGAATAATAGCGCCCTCTTGACAATAATCATATATTTCTGGTCAGGCTTTAGTCATGTTGGGTATGAGAAACATAGTTATTTTTTCTCGGGGTAAGAGAAACTGTATGGATGTTACATTCTAGCTACGAGGAACGGGATCAATAATAATACAAGACGTATCTCATCGTAGGTACAGTCGACGACAAAGAGATGTATGCACTTTTTCACATTATTGCGTTGTAATAAGTAGTCGACTGTACAACACTGGCGCCGATTGTAATTTTTTTAAGAGGAAAAAGCTCCCGCACTCAATTTACTTCGCTTTCTGGAGTGGCATCGCAATATAACAGCACGCTAGCCTTTTATTTGTGGATAAAAAAGCGACATAATGTAGAAATCAGTGTGCAAACTTCGACGCTCGAGTGGGGCGTCCGTTGTTAAACAAATATAACAAAAAGAATGGCCTCAGCGCCCGCTTCGCTTTGACGCAGTTCTTTCCACCGGCGTCACTGAGGCATACGCCCGTTACTGAGGCTGGTAAGACCGTGCACGTGGATGCTCGAGCGAGGCGAACAGTGGAGCGTCAAAACAAATGCATGCGCAAGCTCTCACTGCCCGCTCATCGCTTTGACGCTCGCCGGAAGCCACTTAGAAGGCCAGGAACAGCTTCGCATTAATCCTGGGTCGCCACACGTGGTAGAGGTGCTGGAGCGCGGCCAGGCGGCGCGCGAGTGCGCGCGCGCGCGTCCAGCACGCCTCGGCGGCCGCGTGCAGCGGCGCGCGCGTGCAACGGCAAACGTGCGGCGCGAGCGGACGCGGACGTTTCGATTCCGTCCTGGAAGCACGGAGATATGAGGTTAAATTAATGTTTTACTTTAATGAAACTCCACCTATCAAAACGTGCCTCGCCCAAGGCATTGCGGCTGCGCGTGAGTTTGCCTCGGTCGAGGCACGTCCACCCACACTAGCCGAGCTGCCTCGCGCGGCAATTCCCTCGCGAGGCGGTGCGTCAGGTGTGAACTCGCCTAATACAAAACTGGACCCGTCGGTCTCCCGTCATCATCAATAATTTTCCCGTCGTCATGTTGTCCACGCTTCAACAATAATTTTACCTGACGTCAGAGCGCGCGTGCTAGTCGGTCTGATGTCATAGCGCCACATCGTCAAGGAACGATGATCACTGTACCTGAGGTAATAGCGCGCGTGCGAGTCGGTCTGCCGTCATAGCGCCGTATCGAACATCTGCAGAGAGCGCATGATCACAATGATCACGTCAAGGAACGATGATCACTGTACCTGAGGTCAGAGCGCGCGTGCGCGGAGTCAGTCTGCCGTCATAGCGCCATATCCCACATCTGCAGAGAGCGCATGATCACATAGATCACGTCGTCAAGGAACGATGATCACTGTACCTGAGGTCAGAGCGCGCGTGCGAGTCGGTCTGCCGTCATAGCGCCGTATCGAACATCTGCAGAGAGCGCATGATCACATAGATCACGTCGTCAAGGAACGATGATCACTGTACCTGAGGTCAGAGCGCGCGTGCGAGTCGCTCTACTGTCATAGTGCCGTATCGCACATCTGCAGAGAGCGCATGATCACAATGATCACGTCAAGGAACGATGGTCACTGTACCTGAGGTCAGAGCGCGCGTGCGCGGAGTCAGTCTGCCGTCATAGCGCCGTATCCCACATCTGCAGAGAGCGCATGATCACATAGATCACGTCGTCAAGGAACGATGATTACTGTACCTGAGGTCTGAGCGCGCGTGCGCAGAGTCAGTCTGCCGTCATAGCTCCGTATCAAACATCTGCAGAGAGCGCATGATCACTTCGTCCTTGAGGCAGGACTCGAGGAACTCCTCGATGGTGATCACGCCGTCCTGGTTCAGGTCCAGTTTGTGGAACACTCGGTCGACCTGAACATATTTAAAAGCTCCTTTTTACCACGCACTGTGGATGTTTGTTTACGTATGGAGTTTGTACGGAAAGGGAAGTGACGTAGGTTTCAATAGTTCCCATATAATCCATACTAATATTATAAATGTGAAAGTGTGTCTGTCTGTCTGTTTGTTTGTCCGTCTTTCACGGTCTAACGGGGCGACGAATTAACGTGATTTTTAAACTGGAGGTAGATGAAGGGATGGAGAGTGACATAGGCAACTTTTTGTCGCTTTGTAACAGCCCACTTTCCTAAAATGGGGGGTGGAAGTTTGTATGGAGCTTTCCGCAAAGGGGAGGGGGGACTCTTATTTCCACTTTGGAAGTGTCTCTCGCGCTAACTATTTAGTTTAAAAATATCAACATTACATTTAACCATAAATCAATCAGGTTTTGAGAAAAAAAAAACATTGGAAATATAAATAAGTGTTTCTCATGGATCCCAATACATGGCGCTGATAGGGTTATGAAACATGCCAACGTTGTGTGCTCTCGATTTGTACTTAAGTGCGGGCATCGGCTCGCGCTTCGCTATACAGTGCATACGGTACCTACACTCTGTTACTTGAATTTGACGATTGATTAACAGTATTATACACTTATATTCTTGATATTCTTGATTCAACTGCTTTCGATTTTTGACTATTCGTGTTTAGCTTTGCGATTTGGTATTGTTGTCTTGGTTTGGTTTTCCCATTTCGAAAAAAAACTCGGTTTCGGATTGAATTAATTCATTTACTTAAAATTTATAATATTCCTCGACTTTTTTAAGGAATACAACAATCACTTTGGTTTTGGAATTAGTTTAGCATCGTGGTTTTATTTTTTTTGGTTTATTACATACAATTAAATAATAATATATTAATTAAAACAAAACCATTTTACCCACTTATCCCTAAATAATTCTTTGACTTGATTAGAGAGTTTTTTGTATTTGTTTAATTAGAGTTAGCATCTCTATCACTATTTAAATTAATTTAAAATGCCTCGCAAACGCAAGTCGAACCTTTCAAGAGTGTCTTCTCAAGCACAAGCGAAGAGATTAGCTCGGTCCCAGGAATCTCTTGAAGATACTGAACTGAGAAGGCAAGAACAGGCAGAACGTCAAGCTGCTTTGAGAGCATCGGAAACACCTGTTCAAACTCAGCAAAGGGTACTTGAACAGACTGAGCGTCAAGCCTCTTTGAGAGCCGCTGAAACACCTGCTCAAACTCAGCGGAGGCTACTCAACGATACAGAACGCCATGCTGCTTTACGAGCCGCTGAAACACCTGCTCAAACTCAGCAGAGGCTGCTCGACGATGCAGAACGCCATGCTCTTTTAAGAGCCACTGAAACACCTGCTCAAACTCAGCAGAGGCTGCTCGACGATGCAGAACGTCACGCTACTTTAAGAGCCGCTGAAACACCTGCACAAGCACAGACACGCAGAAATTTAAATGCGCAGCTCCAAGCAGAACGTCGGCGTAATTTTGAACGAAACAATTGGTCGGTATTTAATGAAGCTGCATTTTATTACGATTCACTAATTGATTATAAAAATCACAGGTTGATCGTTGTACGACTGATGGACAAGGTGTGTCGTTTTTGTAGTGCATTAAAATGGAAAGATGAGACCCCCGGCATGTGCTGTAGCAGCGGCAAAGTTTCTCTTCCTCTACTCGGGACCCCAGAGGAACCATTAAAAACTCTATTTTTATATGATGCTGATGAGTCACGGCGCTTTTTAAATAGGATCCGGAAATATAACTCATGCTTTCAGATGACGTCTTTTGGAGTAGATCGGGAAATAATAATGCCAGGATTTTCGCCAACATTTACGGTGCAAGGGCAAGTTTATCACAGGATCGGTGCACTTTTTCCAGCTGAAAACGAACAGCATAAATTTTTGCAGGTTTACTTTATGGGAGACGAAGAAGTTGAGGTTGACCGCCGCTGCCAATTTATCCAGGGAGTAGAAAGAGACACAGTGCTGAAAATTCAAAGATACTTGCATGATAATAATATTTTAGTCAACACCTTTAAAACTGCTTTAGAAAACCTACCTGAACATCATTATAAGGTAGTTGTACATGCGGACAGGACTCCTCGGGGAGAGCATGAAAGGCGCTACAATGCGCCATTGATTAATGACATTGCAGGCGTAGTATGTGGTGAACAATTTTCTTCACGGGACATTGTCTTGCGAGCACATGATGACACGTTGCAACGGGTAGCCGATACACACAAATTTTATGATGCTCTGCAATACCCATTGATTTATTCCACTGGACAAGAAGGGTATCACTTTCAAATTCCCCTTATTAATCCAGTGACAAAACAACCCCTAACAAACAAAAAAGTATCGTGTATGGATTTTTATGCCTATCATATGATGTTACGACAAAATGATTTTAACCTTTTACCTCGGTGCAGGCAACTATTTCATCAGTTCTTGGTGGATATGTACGTGAAGGTGGAAAGCGAACGTCTTCGTTTTATTACTTTAAATCAAAAAAAGCTACGTGTTGATAATTATATACATTTGCAGGATGCAGTTGCTAGCGACGCCAATGTTAATCCTTCAGATCTAGGAAAAATGGTAATTCTTCCGTCAACATTCGTTAATAGCCCCCGCTACCTACACCAATACACACAAGACGCATTTGCTTATGTACGAACTTACGGCAGACCTGACCTTTTTGTCACTTTTACTTGCAACCGTTCATGGAAGGAAATAACCGATGAACTATTACCGGGCCAAAAAAGTACTGACAGACACGATTTAGTTGCCAGAGTGTTTAGATTAAAAGTGCAAAAATTAATTAATGTAATTACCAAGGGTAAACTATTTGGGGAGGTACAATGTTTCATGTATTCTATTGAATGGCAAAAAAGGGGACTACCACATGTGCACATTCTAATATGGCTTAAAGTAAAGATGCGGCCCACCCAAATAGATGAATTAATTAGCGCTGAGATTCCTGATCCCGAGCAAGATAAAGAATTGTATGACACTATTGTCCGAAGCATGGTACACGGTCCCTGTGGTACACGAAATCCAGCATCACCCTGCATGAAAAATGGAAAATGCACAAAGAGTTTCCCTAAACAGCTATTAAAAGAAACTGTGCACAATGACAATGGCTACCCGTTGTACAGGCGCCCAGCACCCGAAGATGGTGGCCGAACAGTTACAATTAAGACTCGATCTGGAGCGTACGAAACCTTAGACAACAGTTGGATCGTCCCGTATTCACCCATTCTATGTAAAATGTTTGATGCTCATATTAATGTAGAAGCCTGTAGCTCTGTCCGTGCAATCAAATATATATGCAAGTATATAAACAAAGGGAATGACCAGGCTATATTTAATCTCAGGAATGAAGGTGGAGCACAGCTTCTAAATGAAGTGCAAACATTTCAAGCAGGACGTTACGTCAGCAGTAATGAGGCAGCGTGGCGGCTCCTTGGCTTCCCCTTGCATGAAAGGCATCCAACAGTAACCCACCTTGCTGTACACTTAGAAAATGGAGAGCGCATATATTTTACCGAGAACAATTTCCAAGAAAGAGTATCATCACCACCCAAAACAACATTAACAGCCTTTTTCCATCTTTGTTAGGTCGACCCCTTTGCAAAAACGTGTTTCTATGCCGAAATCCCCCGTTATTACACCTGGAACACGTCTACAAAGGAGTGGAAACGCCGTATCCAAGGCGTGCCTGTTGTGAATTGGCCCGGAGTGAAATCATCGGATGCCCTTGGTCGTGTGTACACCGTCCACGTTACTAATTTAGAATGTTTCTGTTTACGTTTGCTGCTACACCATATCCGAGGTCCAACAAGCTATAGAGATCTAAAAACTGTCAACGGCCTGGAATGCGCAACATATAGAGAAGCATGTGAAGCTCTGGGTCTGTTAGAAAATGATCATCACTGGGACGAAACTATGGAGGAAGCCGTTCAGTGCCAATCGCCAGCCAAAATTAGGGACCTTTATGCAACCCTTATATCACCTTGCGGGCTATCTAATCCTAATGAATTATGGGATAAATATAAAGACTATATGGCGGAAGACATTTTGCGAAGGTTACAGCAGACACACACGGACATGACATACAATGAACATATTTATAACGATGCCCTTGGAAAAATTGAAGACAAAGTAATGACAATGGTGGGTAAACGGTTGAGTGAATTTGGAATGACTAGCCCTCGGCGAACGAACGAAAATGAACTATCTGATGAGATTGCACGGGAAACAAACTATGACATACCAGCTTTGCAGCAGCAAGTAGCTGAATTGGTACCCCAATTACTACCAGAACAAAAGCGAGTATTTGACCAAGTTTTGCAGCAAATAGAATCTGGATATGGCGCACTACTCTTTGTTGATGCACCAGGAGGAACAGGAAAAACATTTTTACTAAATTTGTTGCTGGCGCAAGTAAGAAAACATAACAACATTGCTGTGGCCGTAGCTTCCTCCGGTATAGCCGCCACGTTGCTGAGCGGTGGTCGTACTGCGCATTCTGTTTTAAAATTACCATTAAATCTCGCCCAGGAAGATTCACCTATGTGTAATTTTAGTAAAAATAGCGCAAGGGGTGCTATGCTACGTCAGTGCAGACTCTTAGTGTGGGATGAAAGTACTATGGCGCACAAAAAAGCGGTAGAAGCACTAAACCGAACGCTTCAGGATTTGCGCAATAGTACCGATGTTATGGGAGGGATGGTGGTTTTATTGGCTGGTGATTTCCGCCAAACGTTGCCAGTCATTCAGAAGGGGACACCTGCTGACGAAATTAAAGCATGTCTCAAGTCGTCCACTCTATGGGCCACCGTAAGAAAGTTCAGTTTGACTACAAACATGAGAGTGCATCTATATGATGACACAAACGCTGGCAACTATGCTGAAACACTATTGAAAATAGGAGATGGTCGGTTAGAGACTGATGCAGAGGGCTGCGTGACACTGATGGGAGATTTTTGTCAATCAGTAAACAGTGATTCAGAATTAGTTGCAAGTGTTTACCCAGATTTACAAAACCATATACACGAAAATCAATATTTATGTGAAAGAGCAATTTTAGCACCTAAAAATGATGTTGTTAACAAAATAAATTCAGACATATTGAGTAAAGTACCAGGAGACACAACAGAGTATTTATCAGTAGACACAGTTATGGATACAGAACAGAGCACATCATATCCCGTAGAGTTTCTAAATTCGCTTGAGCTCTCAGGTGTACCCTCACACAAGCTTCAATTAAAACTAGGCGTCCCAGTCATGCTTATGCGAAATTTGGATGCCCCGAGATTATGTAATGGGACGAGACTTCGTGTCACACAACTTGGCCGCAATATCATTAGCGCCACTATCTTAACCGGTGTAGGAAAGGGTGAAAATGTGATGATCCCACGAATCCCAATAATTCCTACAGATCTCCCGTTCCAATTTAAAAGACTACAATTTCCTCTTAAACTTAGTTTCGCAATGACTATCAACAAAGCGCAAGGACAAACATTAAAGGTGGCTGGGATGAACTTAGAAAAGCCGTGCTTCTCCCATGGACAATTGTATGTAGCATGTTCGCGTGTATCCAATGCCCAAAATCTTTACATTCTATCCCCAAATGGTAAGACATATAATATCGTCTACAGAAGCGTATTAAAATAATAATCTGTTGCGATTTCTACATCAGGAAAGGGGAACCGTGTTACCCCGAATTAACTCGAGTGAAGCCGCAGGTAAAAGCTAAATTATAAATGCGAAAGTGTGTCTGTCTGTCTGTCTGGCTGTCTGTTTGTCTGCCTGTCTGTCTGTTTGTTTGTCCGGCTTCACTACAAAACGGAGCGATGAACTGACGTGATTTTTTAAGTGGAGATACTTGAAAGGATGGAGAGTGACAAAGGCTACTTTCTAACGCGAGCGAAGCCGCGGGCAAAAGCTAGTATACCTAATATGTAAACCACGACACCTGGGCTCGATTCGACATGCCAAACTGTGAGACGTGGATGTCACACTTGTATCGCTAGTGGATAGAGTGATAACCATCTGTCCACACGTGTCCACACCTAACTGCCAAGCTATCAGTCGGTCTCGCTAGAGCGTTTTGTCTATGGCTATGGCCACCATTTTAGATATCACTCTAAAGTGATTCCACCCCGATTTCAACTGTCACAAAAGTGTGATATCATAGTTGTCTCGCAAGCGACTGTCACTTATGTCATGTCGAATCGCGGTCACTTATGTCATGTCGAATCGGGGCCCTGTATTTCCGCGCACTCAATGTGCAACTTATAATAAAACTTAAAAAAAGCTATGGAGAAATCGCCTTTATAAGGAGAACAAAATTGCCAGACCTGAATATATTATAGTTTCCTAATTTGTTGTACGAATGGCGGGGAGAAATTTGTGGTACACGCGTTCACATTTGTATGGTCTCACACTATGAGACAGATAGTGCTATGCCTTATGGGAATATAATTCAGAGTTGGACAGGGTTACCAACTTTTAGTATGTTGTTTGGCATGCATGACACTGGGACCCTAAAACTACCGAGAGACGGAGACATGACATAGGTGAATGTCGCCCGCGTAATGACGTCAAATGCACAAAATGGCTGCCGATTCGTTGCTAAAAGTGCAAATTTCATTCAAACTATGCACCTACACGTGTGTGGTATCAAACGAAAGAAGATAACAAATATGCTATATTGCTGTGATACTATTCATTATTTACTCATTAGTATTACAGATTAACAGCTATCAAAAAGCTAAAATCAGGCTAAGAAATAAGTCGGGGTTTTGCATATTGCAACAAATTTTTAAGTCAAACTTTAAAGCAATGTAGTACAATAATGAAACAGGCTAGTTAAGCTATACATTGCTATAAAAATAATAAAAATCTGGCACTAATTTTGGCAGCTATCTTAACCATTAAATGAACCATTGCCATATGATACATGTACTGACAGGCAAGCCAATATACTGTATGTAGAAATAGGATACTGTTTTTACCTGTATGTGTATAACCTTAGTTGTAAGACTAATAATGTATTTCTTGTTGCTTACTAACAAATGTAATTTATTATAAAATGTAATATTATAGGTAATCTTCATTAATTAATGTTATTATTATTTTAATTAAAATGTATATGGACCTGGTCTGAAATAAAGAATCTTATTCTTATTCTTATTCTTAAATAATTTTAAACAAAAAAGAACCAACTTCACTAAGCATCCACCTTTCCAACACCAAATGTTCGATCTGCTGTAAAAAATACTCAAATCACCATAGGTGTGCCTATAATAGTTGAAGAGTTCCCTCGATTTCTCCAGGATCCCATCATCAGATCCTGACATGGTTACAATGGGACCAACTGTGAAGTATACGCTTTCAAACAAAAAAAGAATTTTCCAAATCGGTCCAGCCGTCTTCGAATAATCGGTGAACATACATAAAAAAAAAAAAAATAGCAAAAACAAAGATCCCGACGAATTGATAACCTCCTCCTTCGAAATCTTGAAGTCGGTTGAAAACATGGGGGCGCTGCCGAACTATTGCCTTAGAGTTCATTCATGTATGAGCAAGAC